>JBBPCZ010163065.1:0-17363 GCA_037974445.1 Brycinus macrolepidotus
AAGAGGCTAAAAGTCTTTCCTGCGGCTGCAGAGAAAACTCTGCTTTACCTTCCTGTTACACTGAAATGACTTCCGGGTGCACTGAGAACTGTTGCGCACACCTGCTCTCGCATTCATGTACAGGCAGCGCGTGCGCGAGTGTTTCAGTGGTGTGTGCAAGCGTGTGTGTGAGTGTGCGAGAGTGTTTCAGTGGTGTGTGCAAGTGGTGTGCGCGCGTGCAAGTGTTTCAATGTAATTTGTCCTACACGGCTCCTCATACTCTCATACTTTAGTGCTAAGCTAGTGTGCTACCTCTCTATCTTCTCTCTCTCTCTCTCTCTCTCTCTCTTCCCACCATCTGTGTCTGTCTCTCTCTGTCTCTGTCCTCTCTCTCTGTGTCTCGTTCTCTCTCTCTCTCTCTCTCTCTCTCTCTGTCCTCTCTCTCTCTGTCTTCGCTCTCTCTCTCTTTGTGTCTCTGTCTGTTTCTCTGTCTTCTCTATCTCTCTCTGGCTTTCTCTCTTTCTCTCTCTCTCTCTCTCTCTGTCTCTCTCTCTGTCTTCTCTCTCTCTCTTTGTCTCTGTCTTTCTCCCTGTCTCTCTGTCTTCTCTCTGTCTCTCTCTCTCTCTCTATTGCTGTCTCTCTCTCTCTCTCTCTCTATCGCTGTCTCTCTCTGTCTCTCTGTCTTCTCTCTCTTTCTCTCTCTCTCTCTCTCTGTTTGATGTTAGAATGAGTAGAATGAATAATGTATTTGTAAATTTTGTAATTTTCTCACTCCAGTGTGGTTTTCTGTGAGTCATTTGGTCTCTCTGGATTAATTTAACGAGTTTAAATGAGATGGTCACGGTTCCACAGCAGGGGTCTAAACCTCCTCACATATGGATGAGGCCCCAGGGCTCAGAGTGCCCCCTGCTTGCCACCAGCGTTAGGCTGAATAAATGAATAAAATTAATTAATGGTTTAATTTGTTTTTTTGACACAAAGAAGATGCCACAACTCCTGATCTACTCAACTGGCTCCAGAAAAAAGCCCAGAAACCATCACGTTCTGGTGGAGCCTGAAAATAAGCAGAACTGAGGAAAAGTGTGGTGAGAAGATAGAGATGCTCCACTTTGGCTGACGCTGCTGCTGTTTCTCTCCAGATCTTAATGGCAGAAACTGTAGATAAAGTGGCCTTTCATAGTCACATGTGAACATACCATACTACAGCACACAGTGTGAAATTCTTTCTCTGCATTTAATCCATTCACTAGGTGAAGCAGTGGGCTGCCACCAACTGGGCACCCAGGTAGCAGTGTGTGGCGACAGTACCTTGCTCAAGAGTACCACAGTGGTGCCACTAGCAGTCCTGAGATTCAAACCCATGACTTTCTGATCGCAGGGGCAGCTCCCTAACCACTAGGCCACCAGCTGCCCCATGAGGTGGAAACCAAACTTCCCAACACCCAGGAATCACTGACCTCCGTGGAGAACATCATGAAGGCTTTTGCTGAAACAGAACTAGAATGGTTCAGTAAGAAGATCTACAAGCTACACATTAACCCCCTGCAGATGAAGAACATTGATGCTCTGATTACAGAGTCTCCTGCTGATGTTGGAAGCAGAAAAATGGGCAAAAGGATCTAAGACACTTTGAGAAGAACCAATCTGTGAAGTCTGGAGGACTGAACATCTCCAACACGGCATTGTCTTGTGGGGGGTTCCCGGTGTTCAGTGGTCAGAACCTACCAAAAGTGCTCCAAGGAAGGAGAACTGGAGAACTGGCAACAGGGTCCTGGGTGCCAGAGGTTCACTGATGGTGTTGGAAAGTGAAGACCAGCCCATCTGTTTTGATCTCTCAGAAGATCTGCGGTAGAACAAACTGCTGAAGAAGTTCATGCTGCTCTGATAGAAAGGGTCAGAACACACAGTACAGTGTCCCCTGCTGTGTATGGGGTTGCGTAGCTGCAGACCGGTCAAAGTGCCCATACTCTGAGAGTGAAGGTAAAACAAGATTTATTTCTAAAATGAAAATCGCTTTCATCTTACTAATTAATGTAGCATTATGTACCTTACATTAAAGCTTGTTGTCCATCTATATACTGAGTTACTTGTATGAGGGCTCCCTTTCAGTAGAATAACCCTCAGTTGTAAAAAATCAGATTATCAACCCACTGTAGACAAGCTTTTTATACCATAAACTTTTGTTTTCTGAGCATTTAAAACCAATTTTATACTCAGCAGCTCACTCTGTAATGACAGAAATGGGTCTGAAGCTCCTGCACTGCCTGTATTATAAAGGGAACATTTGTATAAATGATGTGTTGTCAACATAGAGGTGTATTTTCACTGTCTTTATCCAGGTCATTTACAAAGACAGAAAACAGAATAGGTCCCAGTATGGAACCCTGGGGGACACCTTCAGTTGTTTCAAGACAATCATAGATTTATGGCCCTCAGAATAGATTGCTACACAGCAGACACAACATGATTGCAGGTTATGGGTCCCTTAACCCCTCAGTACCTAGTGTCACATGGTTGCGCCGCCTGAATACTTTCCAATAAAGTGTAGCGTCACACTAGTGTGATCTGGAAGGTTCAACACTGAACATTCTAACACTTCTACCTGCTGATCAACACTGCAGGTTAATGGAGATTCAGGATTACAGTCAAAACGCCATCTTCTTTACACTCAGAGTTTTATATTTATACTTTTATACATCTGACAGTCCTTCAGTAACTAAATCACACTAAACTCGGGCTGCATGCCAACAGCTGATGCACCAATTGAGGACACTCAAAAGCACAACACACACAACCAAGAAACACACACTTGGTTGTAAAAGAAATCTTTACATTTTACACAACTATTGAACCATCTGAGACACGTCAAAGCAACACTAGCAAACAACCCTGCAGAGCTGCTGTTTTGCTTACATGCCTTTATAAACAGTCTTTATCACTACTATTTCACTGTAACCATAGCAACCACAGCTAGGGCTGTTGTACAACAAACGTGATCGCCCTGTCGAACAAGTCAAGAGTCAAAGTCAAACAAGTTACACCAGCATCAAAGCGAACATCGTCTCCTTGACGAGGAGATGTTTAGAACATTAACATCTTTATTTTAAAAAACTACATACATTTACAACATCAAATAGATGTCAGGCGGTTGCTGTCTGTATCACCACTGGCCAGAAACTGCTTCTCTGAAACCACAGCTCTGCAGTCAGGTGGCGCAACCGGAGTGAATACAAGAACAAGGCGCACAAGCCAAAAAGCTTACACAGCAATGAGTAGAACAGATAAAAAATCCCCACTGAAGACTTAAAGCACATTTGATAAAATGTTTATGGCTTCTTTGCTTTAGTTTTTGCAGAACTGTTGTGTAAAAGCAGCAGGACTGAATGATGTTAATTATATGATAGTTAACCCCAGTAGCCATGACAAAGGTCACCAAAACACCGTTGACTGCTGAAAGTTGCATAGAACTGGAATAACTGGAGATGAGGGGCGTCGGCAGGTTGTTGCGTAATGGAGCTGATTTTTTGTTAACACGTGATCCAAGGCTAATCAGTGGCACATTTGATTAGCAGTAGTAAATAAAGGTGGTCAAAAATCTTATCAGGACATACAGTGCGTAATATGACCAGTTGTAAATAGTATGCCCTGCTAGTGGTTTCTATGGAAACCACAGTTATGATGTATTGAAGCTGAATGAACAGGAAAAACTGTTCCATGGCTGATTTTAGCTCCAGACCTTCCCCTGTATTTTTTACGCTCTAGCAATACTGTATAACATGTTCATTTTTAGCATTAGCCATGTATTGTTAGAGGTAATCATGTTTGTCGTAGCCATTTACATGGTTAGCATCATAGTTAGACCTCCACAGAGCTCCACCTCCCCCAGGAATGTTTGACCAGTCGAGACATGTTTGGGTCCAAATTTATCTTCTTTCGTTCAGAACCGGAGCTAGGAGGCTAATGCTAACCTCGCTAACACTAGGAGTACATAGTCAATCAAATCTTTTACCATAAACATAAACACAAAACTTCTCTGGACCCTCAAACCACATGCAGCTCTTCATTAAGGTGGATCAGACTTGTGGACGTGGTTTAGGACACAGTATGACTGGATGTTCTGTAAAGATCAATCTCACACCAAACTGCTCACAACAGTCTTTTATTTGTCTGATCAGAAATAAACCACTGAACAGCTTTAGAGGAATTATTTTTCATGGACAAACATGAGAAGGACTGAATGAATGAAAATGAGTTAAAGTGTGTAAAAAGTGCTAAGAAATCTGCAGGATGGCCAAAAAACAAACATTCTGTCCAAAAATTGCAACTTAGGACATTACTATTACCATATGTATTTACATGCACACAGTACTGTTCAAAAGTCTTAGGTGAAAATACTGTTTAAAAACTGTTTAGCTGACAAGTGTGTTTTTCATATTAATATCACTAAACATGAATAATTAAACTAAAAAGAATAAATACAAATAACATTATACAATAAATAGTAATTTTATGTTCAGTGTGTCTATCAGCATGTCCTTGTGGAAGTCCAGTATTTAGAAACCTGGTTTGACACAATCAGTCCTTAATTAAATTAAATCAGGAGCTGCTGATGGAGTTTTACAAATCCAAACAACGGCAGGAGGAACTGAGGAGAAATCTGGAACCGAACCTGTGTTCTCCCCACCAGCTCGCAAAACATCAACTATCAAATACTGATACCTTTTACTGCTTTCTTGTTTGTTTGCATTTATTGTAAAGTTAACTTTATCACACACTGAGAAAATGGATTTAAACAATTTGGATAGGTGCCTAGGACTTATGTACAGTACATATTTATGTATATATATGCAGAAGGGGTGGGAGTCATCAAGGTGACAAAAGATACGTTACTATGATATTTGTTCCACAATATGATATTATTGGTTTTTCTGTTTGTTTCACTGTAAACACATGGATGGTTAAGTACAGGAGTCTCTCCAGCGTCTCAGACACTCTGACCTTCTTTAACTTTAAGAGAAGAACCAGGCCCTGGGCTTCAGGAGGAATGCTATAATGCTATTAGAGTTGATATCTGTACCAAAATGAATTAAACATATGTTTAAAAATTAATAATAATATTACATCAATAAATATTCATACTTGATGTCACTATATCGATATAAAATTGTGCCAAAATATTGTGTAACACTGTATAGAGTCTTTTAGAAGTAACACTTCTTTACAGAAGATTTTATAAAGCAACACAACATCTTTTATGACAACTGACAAACTTACATAAACATTCATAAAGGTTTATTCCAATAGACTGCAATAATGTGATGTTGTTCCAGTTTTATGACAACTGAATAAGCCTTTATAAACATCTGTGTGTGTTTAAATTGAACGCAATGAAAGGCCTACGTGCAGTGCTGTGCAAAAGTCTTGATTCCACTCATCTTTATATTTTGCATTGAATCTCCTTGTTGGTGCAAAAATACTGTTTTCTGCTTGTAAAACTGTCTTATCTTTGGCATACTGAGTAGATTAAATGAAAGAAATGGGAACAAACGTTTTACTGTGACAGGCTGCAAAGTCCCTAAAGATACAAGGAGGCTAGATAAAGGAGTTCCAACCACTCAGCATTCAGCACCACCAGTATACTGATCACCGCCTGATCATTTGGAATCATCTGCACCTGTTTCTGTTGTGTTTTGTTCGGCCTGAATGAATCAAACATAGGTCATTGCATGTCTTAACGAACAAAAAACATTCCTCAGAAACCGGTCTAGTTCAGGGACTGGACTGATAATGAGAGACTTTGAAAGTCCTTCAGGAAGTCTGGAGAACTGTTCCTCAAGACCACATTAAAAGAAGAAGAAAGTCTGGATCTTTTGAAGCAAAATATGAAGAAATGAGGGGTGGATCAAGACTTTTGCACAGTACTGTTTTAGAAAAACTCATTTATTTTCACATTTTTAATTGACAGAGTACAATAACACTTTACTGAAACGTTCATAAAGCAACACAACACTTTTTACAGCCCATATGACAACTGACATAAACTTACATGAACATTCATAAAGGTTTATTCCAACAGGCTGCATTAATGTGACATTGTTCCAGTGTTATAATAACTGAATAAGCCTTTATAAACGTCTGTGTGTTTAAGTCAGTCGTTATGAAAGTCTTATGGAGGTGTTGTGTAGCTTTGTGAGCGTTGGGTAGACAGACGGAGGATTTTTTTGTGTGTGTGAAAAATGATCTTGAATTTCCCAGCAGATCCTGTTTTCTGGTCTTCAGCAATGAAGCATCAAACAGTGAAAAGACCTTTATTAGTTGTTGAATTTGTGTCTTAGTATCGACTCGCTGAGCTTAATCTCACTAACAGCTCCATTAAAATGGTCAGTCTGCACCTCCCTCTGTTTCTGCAGGCCGAGTTCAAATAATGTCAAAATAATTAATATATTCTCAAAATTTTGGCTTATGATCTTGAAGAAATGACATTTTCTCACAATCCTGACATATAAAATGAGACTTTTCACATTTATCAAAATAATGATTGATTATATCAAAATAAAGACTGACAATTTTTTATCTCAAACTAATACCTTGTTTTTATGATATTTTGGCTTATTATTTTGAAAAAAAATTTTTTTTTCCCAGAATTCTCAGAATATTATCCTAAGATTTCTCATTTCTATCAAAATAATGACTGATTATATCAAAATAAATACTGATAATGTGAAACTTTTACTTTTTATATCAAATTAATGGTTTGTGTTCATAACATTTTGGCTTATTATGTTGAGAAAATGATATTTTCTTAGAATTCTGGTTCATTATCTTAAGATGTTTAACTTCTATCAATACAATGACTGTTTACATCAAAACGACAATTTCAAAAATTGTACTTTTTATCCACATACTGGTTCATGTTTATGAAATCGTGTGTTTTTTATGTTGAAAAAATGAATTCTTTTTCAGAATTCTGGCTGAATACCTTAAGATTTTTCACTTCCATCAAAATAATGGCTGTCAAAAATTGACTTTTTATCTAAAAATTATAACTTGAGATGGAATCAATCTGCTTCCTCTGAGGGTCAGATCCATCCTGCCTGGATGATCAGACTCAGGCTGATGTTCTCCAGAGGAGTTCCTGTCCAGCTGACCTTCATACCATTTCAGTTGAGTTTCAGAGGGATCAGTTCATAACATTGTCTCTTCATGTTCTGATGGGGAAAAAAAATATTCAGTCTGAAAACATATTCATATTTTTGATAAAATATTCATGTTTTTCCCTTAGTGCTTTTATTTTGTCCACTTTCTGCTGCTCTCTTTTACTTGTGCATTCTATAATAATAATAATAATATTAATAATAATAATTTGTTGTTGTTGTTGTTGTTGTTAATAGCTATTACCAATAATTAATATTATTAGTAGCCACTGTTCTTCTAACGTTTTACTATTATTATTCTTATTGTAGGTGAATTTCAGGATGCTTCTTCTCCTACAGTTTTTGAAATATGGGCATAGGTCCTATGTCAAAACGTCCATTAACATCTGTCGTTGTGCTTTTGTATACACATTTTTGATCATTTGATCAGGGGCTGAGTGTTGATTGGTTAAAAAATCGATTTTTGTGGTTAAGTCCCCTCTGTAATTTATAGGGAGAGAAAGCAGACGGTCAAATCCCCTTTAAAATGTGTGTCAGGTATGGAGGCCGAAAGGGGACAAAAAGCAAAAAAACCAAACGCGAAGAAACAAACGAGGAACAAAACACACAGCAGGTTCATAAACAGACTTCCAGACACTAAATCTCAGGTCAGTTATATAACAAAGACGTGTCACTGTTTGTTGTGGTTTAATTAAAAATAATCAGCCAGTGAATGCGGCTACATGTTCAGTCGTACTTACTCATAAATGGCTTAGTAAGAAACTACACATTCAAGCCCCCCCGTTGCTGGCCTCTGAATCAGAAGACGACAGATTGACGCCACAGTGCAAGAAATTTTTTTTTTAATGCAAACTTTTTTTTGCCTGTAAAACCAATGTTTGAGTGCAGTCACAACAATGCAATCACACTTCACGTTTCTCATGGAAATGCATCTAGTTATTATTCTGTTTATAGCCAAAAAAGGCACCGCTTCTCATCCAAGCTTGTGCGTTATTTTGGAACTGTTCTAATGCCAAAACGTTCATTGATATCCCCTTCAATGCGTCTATTTTATAGTCTTTTGTACATGTATACGTTTTTGATCAGTTAATCAGGAGCCAAGAATTGAAAATTTAAAATGGATAATTTAATTGAATGTTGGCATTGTGAAGTCACCTCACTCTGTCAGAGCTGCTGGGCGGAGGAGGAATCAGCCGCTAAATACAGTACGTTAGGAGACCGGAACGACTTTGAGAGTGTACGTCAGCTGTTTTTTCCTCAAGTCGACTTCTCTGCTGTTTTTAATGCAGTTTGAAATGAGTCGTTTCTGTTTGTTGTGATTTATTAATGATAATCAGCATGTGAATGCTTGTTTTGGTGCTGTTAGTTAGCCAAGCTGCTAGCCAGCTCCATTAGCTGATTTGAGGCTGTATCTTAACTCTTCTGGGTGAAGAATGTGCATGAAGGACAATAAAATGTGGTAGGGAGACAGGTTAACTTAACCAGCGAGTTTTGTGCTGGACAGAGATTTTTCTCTGATTCTCTTGAGTTGTTTTTGTCCGCTCACACGTGTGTAGCCCCTCGTGCCCTTGTTTTCATCCGTGTACTGTGAGTGAAAATTGTGTTTATTTTTGAGCATTTACTCGACTAACCCTCAGAAAATAAGTGCACTGCTGCTAAAACACTGTCATATACAAAAGGACGCCCTCATTTGGAGCTTCTAAAAGACTCAGATCTGCAACACCATGTTGCGGATGTTCTATGAGTCTGTAGTGGCCAGCGCCATTTTCTATGCTGTAGTGTGATGGGGTGGCAGCATGAAAGTGGCAGACACAAAGAGACTCAACAAACTGATCGAAAAAGCAGGCTCAGTGGTGAGTGAGGAACTGGACAACGTGGAAACTGTGGCTGAAAGGAGAACATTGTCTACACTTCAGTCCATCATGGACAATGCTGATCACGCACTCCACAGTATTGTGGCAGAACTGAGAAGTACCTTTAGCCATAGACTCCCCAGGTTAAAGTGCTCCACTGAACGCCACAGAAAATACTTCCTTCCCACTGCCATTAGACTCTACATCTCCTCCCTTTGTCACACAAATAAACTGTGCAATAGCTTGTTGCTGTCATGTGACATTTTCAAAATGGGTGCTGAATCACTTCATTATGTGGAATATTTACATTTACACTTACGGCATTTAGCAGACTCATTTATCCAAAGCGACTTCCATTCCCTAACTACAGGGGGCAGTCTCCCTGGAGCAACTTGGGGTTAAGGTTCTTGCTCAGGAACCCAGTGGTGGTATGCTGAAGGTAGGATTTGGACCCATGACCTCTTGGTCCAGAGGCAAGTATCCTACCCACTAGGCCACCAGCACCCCCAATATCTTGTATGTAATAGTCTTTCCATGTGCAATACCACTACTACTGATGTCCACTATGTACAATAACGTACTCCTAATTACCATCTGTGTCGTTAGAATTCACTTAACTGTAAGTTACTAATCTATAATATTTACACCCAGGATTTGTGTTTATAGCATAGAGTATTTGGATTTTATTTAGACTTTATTTTTTATATTGTTCTTGTCTTTGTGTATCTTTGCAGTCATAACATAAGCAATTTCCTCAGAGATCAATAAGGTTTTCTGATTCTGATTCTGATTTTTGTGTGTTTAGGTCGACAGTGGAGGCAGGAAGCTTTGTTTCATGATCATCTGTTGTGGAGAACCAGAGATCTCAAACTTTTAAAATTCATTAAATGTACCGGTTTCGGAATTTTAAAGTGGCGTCAATTTTCTAAAATGCTGTCGGAAAACATGTGGTGTGAGAAGCCCAGTCATGTGTATGACATTGTGGTGTATATGTGTGTCTGTGTGTGTGTGTGTGTGTGTATATATGTGTGTGTGTGTGTGTGTGTGTGTGTGTGTGTGTGTGTGTGCGTGTGTGAGGGAGGGAGGGGCTGCGTGTAAGCTGCACTTTTTAAGCAACTTGGACTGTAAATACATTAACTCTGCCTGGGACAGTCTTAAATGAGATTGTAAATATTTGTACATTGTTTGATTTTTTACTTTCTTTTCAATAAATCTTATTATAATATTAATGTCTGTGTGAGCTTAAGTTTTCCAAAACCTTTAATATGTATGTTGGGGGATTTTTAACCTCAGACCACAGGTGCCACCCACTCACAGCAGGGCAGCGTGAGAAGAAAACACGTGTGGTTTTCCCTGCCGCCCGTCATAAACACTGTTCCCATTGTTTGTACTTTAAGCATTGATACAGTGTACCACCATCAGACCCACCCTCACTCTGTGATTGTGAGGCATTCTATTGGTGCCAATATCAATTGCTCCAACTGTATCACGCCGGTAACCTAGCAACCACAACCATTCATTAAAAACAACAAAGTTTATAGTGGATACTCTGAACTATAACCAATAACATCCTGACCAAACACCTTAAATAATGATGTTCCACCTAAAACATTGCAGCTTAAATACTGATATTCCACCTTAAATACTGCAGTGAAGTAGCTTAAATACTGATGTTCCACCCTAAATACTGCCGTAAAGCCACCTTAAATACGGATGTTCCACCTTAAATAATGCAGTAAAAAACTGATGAACTTTGAAACTCTGAATTAAGAAAATAGACCAAACCATGTGAGAGGAGAACATGCTGTAGCGCCAGATTATGGCTGATTTGTGTTAAATTGGGTAAATAGCATCTATTGCCGTTATTAGCAAGATACAAAACTTCCTTACGATTGGTCACTCACTCAGGCATGTACTTGTGCTGAATTCTGATTGGCTGTTGGTGATTGTTCTTTTGTAACTTGAGGGAGTTTGTGAGCAAATGTAAACACACCAAATTTCAACACTTTAGCTTAAGCGATTCTTGAGATTTTAGAATGTGTCATTTGCAGCATCCCCTACGTATGAAAATGGGTGAAACTTCGTGTGCATCCAAAGAATGTTGTTGTGGTACAGTGTGCCCAATTTGATAAAGTTCTTTTACATCATAAGAGAGTGAAGCGCCAGAGTTTTGCACTGACAATATTCACCAGGTGGTGCTACTCTACAGATGAGTCCTTATGGGTCATGCGCCTCCTAGAGGCCAACTTGCCATACAAACATTGTCATTTTTGGTGAAATGATTGTTGAGCGATTGTGCTTTGGGCCAACAAAACTTCAGTGGGCGCTTGTAAGAAGGGACAGCTCGACCCAGGGACACAAATGTCTTATTCAGTATCAGACATGTGGGGCTACAAACTCACCAAACTTAGTGAGGACTGGAGACATCTGAATGTATGACATGCTTATTTACTCACTGTTTTCAGTCTCTGGAGCTTCACTCGGAGTTTGAGAGTTGCTTTCTGCTCCGTTCCTTTCTATGGATGCTTTGTGTTTGGAGCAGCCCACCCTCACTGGAGCAGAACTAGACAGACATGGACAGCACAGCTGGAACTGCTTATAAACTCCAACCAGGCTCGGACGTTTGGGCTTTAGGAGGTGCAGCACGTTCTGGATGGAGGTGCGGTATTTGGTGCTGTTGCAGTAGATGAAAGGGTTCAGGCATGAGTTGAAGTATCCCAGCCAGTTTAGCAGTTTAGAGCTGACATCATCGATCTCTCCCATGAACACCAGTACAATGTTGACCACGAAGAAGGGCAGCCAACATAAAATGAAGGTGGCCATGATCAGACCCAGCATCTTCAAGGCCTTGTGCTGGTAGATGATATGCCTGGTGGTCTTTTGACGTTGAATCCAACCTAACTTCGCCTCTTCTGTGTTCAAAAAACGAATAACAAGTATATTGTTGACAAACTGGCAATAGTAATAATGGCAATAATAATTACAATGAGAAGTAAATCAACAACAAAAGGTGTTGACATGAAATAAACAAACATCACTCACCACCACCCTCTGAAGGTGTTATTAACATTAAATAAACAAGCATCACTCATCACCGCCCTCAAAAAGTGTTACCTCACGTCTTACTCAATGTGTTTAGTCTCATTGTTTTAGGTAATGTGTCATTGTGCTTGTACTGTATCATGAAGTTGTTGCTAATGTTCAGTCTTACCTGGTTCCCGGTTGAGCTGGTGGTTGTTGCCATTGCCGAAATGCAGTTTGTATTTTTCTATCGTTTTTACCTGCCGGGTTATGATTACAAACATCCGGCTGTACATGAAGATCATCACCAACAAAGGCATGTAGAAGGAGATGATGGAGGAAAGGATTGCATAGGTCTTGTTGATGATGAAATCACAGCACCACTCATCCTCGTAGCACTTTTTGGCTTCTGGTGTACTTCTCCTGTTGAGACCACTTAGGACAGGGACGAAGGAGATGAGGACTGACATCGTCCACACAACACAGACAATGAACCGTGCTCTCCATTTATTCATGAGGATCTTGTACCTGTAAAGTAAATGGTCACTGAACTTAATTTTTTTTGTGTGATCTGAACTGGATTTTAGAAGATCACGAAATTTCGGAGAGTGAACGGAGGAGGAGCTTGTGAATCAAGGTATTCCTTGCTAGTGTAGCAAGATAGGCTACATAAATAATATTTAAATATATGCATTTATTTAGACTTAAAGGCACCTTTCAAGGCACTCAAGGAAACCTTACAGACAAGTGCTGGGAAGGGCTCTAGCACCTACCCCACCCCCACAACAACCTCCCTGGTTAAGGAAAAGTGGCTCGGATACTAGACACTGTATTTACCTTCTCTAACCTGAAAACTGTCACTTGTGGCATACATCTCTTGGGATGCCTTTTCTGGTTACCGTATGAGATAACTGTTGCCTTTGGCCAGGAGCATATATCATCAAGTCAAATCAAGTAGGTTTATTGTCATTTCAACCATATACATAGTACACAGTGAAATAAAACCTGTCTCCGGTATCATGGTGTAACAAAAGAACAAAAACAGAACAACACAAGAAAACAAGTGCAGGCAAGACAAAAAGCACAGAATGCAAAAGGAGAAAAACACAAGAACAACAAAACAACAGGACAACAATTCCCGTTGAGGCCCGTGTGCTGTGGAACCTTTTGCAAGAAAAGGGGAAAGTGTGAGGGGTGTGTGAGGGATAAGAGGGTGTGTGAGGGGTGTGTGGGGAGAAGAAAGTGTGTGAGGGGTGTGTGGATGCAGTGTGTGGTGTAAATGTCCATGACAGAGGGGAGAGAGAACCCGATGATCTTCTCAGCTGTCCTCACTCTCCTCTGAGTCTTGTGATCCAAAACAGAGCAATCCCTATACCACACCATGATGCAGCTACTGAGAATACTATAGGCCCTCTGTGGAGAGGACTGGGGGTGAGGTGTGCTCTCCTCAGTCTCTGCAGGAAGTAGAGATGTTGCTGGGTTTTCTTGGTGATGGAGCTGATTCACGTGAGGTGAACACCAAGGAACTTGGTGCTCTGGATGACCTCCACTGAGGAGCCGTTGATGTTCAGTGAGAAGTGATCACGTTGTACACACCTGAAGTCATGGGTCATCAGCATGAATAACAGAGGGCTGAATACACAGCCCATAACCATGACACTCAGTGATGGCTATCACTGGTAGCCAAATCACCGGTCATCTGTTCCTGGCTTCCAGCTTCCTTACTTCTTATCCAACAAGATGCTTGTTTTGCCTCCTCCTACATCCTACCAGCGGCTTGTTTCTTTCTTCTTTTGTCCACGCCCAGGGCTGACAGCAACTGATGTGTAAATTTGTCTAGGAAGCCTCTGCAGTTGATCCCTATGGGGAACAACCACCCATGCCTGCCATCCCTTGTCCTTGTACTCATGAACTAGGGGCTGGTACTTCAAAGCTTTTCTCTCCCGGGCCTCTTCAAATCCATTCTCCCACTGTCGACTCTGGCACTGTCGACTCTGCCAGAATTACTTCCCCATCTTTGGTTAATCCCAATACAATGTCTGGATGGAGCAGTTGGTTATTGTAGCGGATAATGTCGCTGCCTCTCGAGCAGGAAAGTACAGCAGTCATGGGGAACTTGTAAATTGAAGTGCCAGAGAAGCTCAGGTAGAAGGCTGTGCTGGTACAGCAAGATGCTAAATTTACAGAGCAATCTTCTTCAGCCATTTATTTATCTTCTTCAGCCATTTATTAGTCTACTTCTCAGCACTGGTTACATTGGCTCCATCTGTCAGTGATGCACTGAACCACTCCCCCAGGCACTTCATCAGGTTATCTCCACTGGATGATATGATCTCATTCTGAACATGGAGGCTGAACTTGCTGGTAATTTTGCTCTTGATCACCATATGCCTGGACTTCCTGACCTTAAAGGAAATCCTTGCCCAAGTTTCTACATTGTCCAGGGTTTCCACATGGGACACAGTTGGTACTGGGATGTCATTCATGAACCCTTGTAGTGCTAGCGGGACAATGCACAACTTAAGGCATGGCCACAGGTTACCTTCTGCTGCTGATTTTAGGAAGTTCATACCCATAATATACAGAATTGGGGAGATGGTACACCCTGTTGGAATCTCCTTCTGGAGATCCTACCAGTTGGGTGTGGAATGAGCTGATGTGAATCTGTGTTTGAACCCTCCTGGGTAGTTGGTGATCATGCCTCGAATAGCTACAGGGATGTAGTAGTGGCCAAGTCCCTCTTGGATAGGGTCATGTGGAACTGATCAGTAGCTGTTTGTGAGGTCTGTTAGGTCCTCCTTTGTGTTCTTGGCCTCTTGAATCAGTTGGCTGATCACTGAGGTGTGTTCCAGACACACCAAAAAACCTGGGATACTACCTTACTGTATAGATGTGTTGTTGTCATGGTTGTTGTCAGTCTTCTTGTGAGAAAAGAGAAGGAAATCTTGGTAAATTCCACATTCAGGACAAAGATTGTCCTAAAGTGTGTAATTGCGGAAGAAACCTCTACGTTTAGAACAAAGCATCCCTTTGCCAGTTTCTAGCTTGATATTATTGTGCATTTGAGCCACATCTTCCTCATGATCTTCTGGAGAGGTTTTGGGTAATACTTGTATACATTGTTGGAGAGTTGTGACAACTGATGCTTTGGCTTCCCGGATGATGTCTTGAATTTCCTGCCATGGAGGCTCCTTCAGGGGATAGTTTCAGGCTTGCAAATATTCCAATTAGCATCTAGTCCCTGACAGCCACTTTGTCAGGAACTGGATAGAGTTCCAGCTTTTTGTTGGCCAAGAAGAGACCTGGTAAAGCTGTAAGGATCTTTAACAAATTGAACTCACCTTTGACACCTTCCTGATTTTCCAAGTAGGAATTCTTTGGGATCATTTTCTTAAGTTTCCTGTTTTAGTTGAACACAGCATAACTACAAAAATAACTGGGATTAAACCAGTCACATTTTGATTTACAGTGGGAGTGTCAGGATCAGTGTTGTGGGAAAAAAGTCACTTTGGGAAGTCCTAGATAGGAAAGATATATATCAATTTCTCCAACATGGTTCAGATGTATAAATGCCATTTGGGCACTAGCAAAAAATCAGCATTAGCGTAGAGGTGCATTTTTTGACCCCTGCTGCGTGGAAAACTTTGAACATCCCCAGTCAGTGTCACACACCCCAGTCGCGTGACGCGCAAGAGGGACTGGAGGTGAGCGCGTCACTTCCTATATAAACAGGAACAAGGTACTGAGAGGTTGCTCAGTCATTAAGTCCACCAACTCTCCAGCCCAGACCAACTTCCAGCTTACCGTGAGTACTCCGGTTCCTTATAGTTATCTACTTGCTGTGTGTGTGAGTGAGAACGCTGATTCCTGGTGGGAATCTTCACTCTCTACGAGAGCATTCTTAGAGTAACTGCGTGGGTTACCTCCTCACTCATGTTCAAGCCACGTTTGGGTTCACGATCCACGCTGACAGAATGACTGAGCCAGCAGCTGTGAACCCAGTGGAGTTTGCCGCTCTGTGTGACACCGTGGCTGGGCAAGCAGACATGATTGATGAGCCAAATCAGGAGGTCACGGCTCTGTGTGTGGCTCTCCACGAGTCGCTAATCGCCCGTGGGGAGCTCGCTCAGCGGCTCGCTACTCTCGAGGAGGCTCATCAGGAGCTGCTCTCCCAATGCCCAGCAGCCGGGTTCCCCCTTTCTCCTTCCTCTTCCTCAGAGCCCCATATTGCACTCCCAGAAAAGTGGAGCGGGGAAGACAGGAGGTGCTATATGTTTTTGACTAACATTAACCTTGTGTTTGAGTTTCAGCCTTCCCGTTACAACACCGATCGGAGAAGAATCGCACTTCTCGTCTCCTTGCTCACCAGGCAGGCAGCTGAGTGGGCCACAGTGGTCCTGAAAGAGGACACGGACCTTGCTCATTCATATCCGGAGTTTGTCCACCAACTCAGGGCCACATTCCATCATCCAGATAGTGAGGTGGGGGCCGAGTCTCGTTTATACCACCTGCGGCAGGGTGACTGTCCGGTGAACTGGTACACATCGGAATTTAGGATCTTGACGGTGCAAAAAAACTCCGGATGGCGTATTACAAGGGCTTGGCTCCACAGATGAAGGACGAACTCGCCAGGTGTGAGCTCCCAGGGTTAATACAACGTTGTATGCACATTGATCAGCACATGACCCTGCCTCCTGCTACCCGTTGCAAGACTCCAGTCGTGCCTGAGCCTGCTGTCATCAGTTCCCCACCTCCTACCATGGACCACTCTGGAGTCGGGGAACCCATGCAGTTAGGGCACACTTCTCTGACACCGGAGGAGAGGAACAGACGCTATCGCGAAGGCCTCTGTGCCTATTGCGCCTCCCCCGATCACCATCGTGCCGTCTTCCCTCTCCGGTGAATAGGGAGAGGTACTTACCAGGTCTTACGGTTACCACCTCCAACTTACCTACCGTTTCCCGCTTTACGGTTAAGATCCACCTCCAGAAGGGCCACGAACGGATTGTAGCCACCGCCTTCATTGATTCGGGGGCGGCTGGTAATTTTATCGATCGAGCTTATGCTGCCCAACTGGGGGTGGAGATTGAGATCCAAATCACAGCCGTAGACGGTTGGCCCCTAGCTAACTGCCCCATCCTGCCTTCAATTATCCTTGGACACCCCTGGTTACTTCAACATGATCCTCTCGTCTCATGGTCACAACACTGGATCCTGCAGTGGGGGCCGATCTGTCAGGAGCTTTGTCTCCGGGCGACGGCTGAGACGTGCCCCCGCTCTCGACCTGGAGCCGATTCCGATCCATTACCATGACCTAGCGGAGGTATTCAGTAAACACAAGGTTATCCAATTACCT
>JBBPCZ010163080.1:0-10685 GCA_037974445.1 Brycinus macrolepidotus
GTATAAAACAACAGTGACCTGCACATTTTACACAGACACACTCCCACAAATTACAAAAGCAAGAACCAGAAAAAAAAAATGATGCGGTCTCATTTTTTTGTCCATGGCTGTATATGTGTGCATGTATATTATTTTACATAAAGTCTAAACAACTAAAGCACACAAGCAACTGGATCTCTGCAACAAGTGTGTTTTTGTTTATAGAACTATTGTATATTAAAATATATTAAAACCAACAAACACAAATGCAGCAAAAAGTAAAAAAGAAATGTATACACCGATCAGTCAAAATGTTACAAGCACTGAAAGGTGACGTGATGAACATTGATTATCTCATTACAATGACACCTGTCAAGGGGTGGGGTGTATTGGCAAGCAGGAAAATGGGCAAGCAGGACCTGACTGGCTTTCAGAAGGGCCAATTTGTGATCATCTCCAAAGCAGCAGGTCTTGGGGGGAGATCCCGGCATGCAGTGGTTCGTACTACCAGAGGTCCAAAGACTGACAGCCAGGCAATGGTATTCCCTAAAGCTTCCTGCCACACTGCAAACAGTTTTCAGGAATGGTTTGAGGAACCTGACAAAAAGTTCAGAGGTCAATTTTGCCTCTGAATTCCCCAGATCTCAATTTGAACAAGCATCTGGACATGTGCTAGACAAACTAGTTCCATCCATGGAGGCCACACCTCACAACTTACAAGGTTTGCTTCTAATGTATTTGTGCCAGATACCACAACACACCTTCGGGGGTCTTGCCTCGACAGGCAATTGTTTCGGTTAGCTTGAGGGGGACCTACACAATATCAGGCCAATTACAGCTAATTGGTGTATTTTATAATACACCGGTTTGGTTCCATTTTAACGAAACACTGAGTAGTCAAACTAGGTAGTAAACAATAACGGTAATACTGGACTTCATGGCCTTGTGGGGGGTATAAAAGTCAACACATAGACAGTCTTAAAATCACTACATACTGTCTTAGTGTGGAATAATATTGTATATATTCTAATATTAGTGATTTTCCGCTCAATAAAGGGCTACTGCTCAGATAAACAGCTTTCTAAATATAACTTTCTCAACTTATGCACAGGGCTATAGGGCCTGCATTAACTAGTCTATTAATAAATCCATTCGTCGGCACTGTAGGCAGGAGGTCCCAGAGGTCCCAGAGGCCCCAGAAGCAAGTGCCAGCTGTGACCTAAAGTGCTAAAACAACTTTGGCACAAATACGTTTCCACGCTGTCCTCTGAGGGTGAAATGATGCCCTGTCTCAGCCAGAACGGCTGAGAACAAACAGCACTCGCTGCAGTAGTCACTGAGACACACTTCTCTGTGATACGCACCTGTATGCTATAGCAGCTTGTGGTAACCTGACTAAATCTGACTTCACTTTGCTGAACTTACAAAAGGTGATAAAATAATGCAGTCATTTAAAACACAGTTGTGTGTGACTTTTAAATAGATTTTTAAAACTCTTTTTAAATAACACTCCATCTCTACCTAAGACCTTTTTATAAAAATATCTTCATATATCAAGATTTCCAAAACTGTCACTTCACCATAGCGCAATAAAAATGTTAAAAGAGTAAACATTAGGAAAAAAAGCTCAGCCAGTGATGCAGAGTGGGTTAGACGGACTGTGCAGCATGATTGGTTTGTATATAACAGGTCCATGAACGCGGCTTCAGCAGGTCTAGAAAAGAAGGCTGAAAAAGAACAAGAATTTACATGTTAAGAACAGTAAATCCAAATTCATGTACGGTAGTCATTAACCCAACACAGTTTCAATACACAATTAGTTGTATACACATATCAAGAATTTATATGTGTTAAGGTTTTGAGGATTTTACTTAAATCCAGTAGTATGGCTGGACTGGCTTTTTTGCATTTCAAGAGTACATAGACACCTCAGGGGTGAGCAGGTACTAGAACAGTACTAGCTTTTGTAAATAATGTTGGCCGATATCAGTGATTACCATCCCGAACAGCACGCCTATAAATAGGGAACTTCTTGGGTTGTAGCTAGGGCTGTGTTCAAAATATTGATATCACAACACACCAGCGTCTACCGGGTCAGTGTCACTGCTTTGTTAAGAACGAGGCACCATGCGAAATAATACCTGCCCACTGGTAGTCCTGTTAGGGTCCTGACCATTGATGAATGGGATAAAGGGGGCTAATAAATCATGCAGAGCTACTGTTTGTAATTGTAAACTACAAAGTGTACCAATATGGTGACCGGAGCTTAGGAAATGTACAAAAAGTGTAGGTGGACCTAAAAAAAGTGGCTAGTCAAAATCGATCAGCCAAAACATTAAAACCACCTGCCTAATATTGTGTAGGTCCCCCTTGTGCCACCAAAAGTGCTCTGAACCATCCAGGCATAGACTCCACAAGACCTCTGACTCTGAAAGTCAACACCTTGAATTCTTTGTCATGTTCCTCAAACCATTTCTTAACAATTTTTGCAGTGTGGCAGGGCACTTTATCCTGCCATTGGGGAATATCGTCACCATGAGGGCTGTCTGTGGTCCGCAACCATGTTTAGGTAGGTGGTTCATGTCAAAGTAACATACACATCAATTTCATATGCATGAATGCCAAGGTTTCCCAGCAGAACACTGCCCAGAGCATCAAGTAAAGTGGCCCCTTGTAATCACACATGAACACACCACAGCACAGCACACAGGGTGAACAGCCTGAAATTATTTCTCTGCATTTAACCCATTCACCAAGTGAAGCACGGGGCTGCCACCAACAAGGGGCACCCGGGGAGCAGTGTGTGGGGACGGTACCTTGCTTAAGGGAACCTCAGTGATGGCACTAGCAGTGCTGGGATTCAAACCCACAACATTCTGATTGCAGGGGCAACATCCTAACCACTAGGCCACCAGCCTCTGCAGGCTTGCATCTTCCCATGGTGCATCCTAGTTACCTTGCATCTTCCCACGGTGCATCCTAGGCACTTTCAGCGGTGGACAGGAGTCAGCAGCTATGCAGCCCCATGTGCAGCAAGCTACGATGCAATGTGTGTTCTGACATCTTTCTATCATAGCCAGCTTTAACTTTTTAAGCAAGTTGGTACAACAGCTCTTCTGTGGGATCGGACCAGGTGGGTTAGCATTGAATCTCCACACTCATTAGTGAGCCTTGGACCCTGGACCCCTTGGACTCATGACTCTGTTATGGGTTCATTGGTTGTCCTTCTATGGACCACTTTTGGTACTAACCCCTGCATAACAGGAATACCACACAACACCTGTCTTTTTTGAGATGCTCTGACCCATATGTCTACAATCTGTCAAAGACACTCAGATTCCTATGCGTGCCCATTTTTCCTGCCTCCAACACATCATCATCAACATCTGACTGTTCACTTGCTGCCTACTATATCCCACCCCTTGTCAGGTGCAATTGTAACAAGATAATTAATGTTATACACTTCAGAGGTTTTAAGTTTGTGGCTGAACGACGTACACTGTGAATGACCTTGTGACAATATATCCTATGATTCACTGACGGCTGTACCAATATTTACTAATTTACTTTTACACTAAGCATGTACTGAAAGGGTTTGTAATCCAGGCCTCTTGACCAAACATTATGCACGTCTTTGTGATTTTTCTCATCTCACACACTTGACTCAAATCACTAACTATTTACTAAACTCATTTTGGAAAACACAAAAATGTGCAGAAAGTGTGGCTGCCAGGTTTGGGACTGGGAACCTCTACTGAATTGCCTTCTAATCTGACCCAGTGATATTTATAACACTCATAATGATGCAATCATAATGTGATGGTACTGCTTAAAGTCATCATTTTGAATAAAATGGAAACTGGTCTCCAATGGGACAGAAGTGTTTCGTTATGCGTACTGCACATTTCAAAGATGTTTTAGTTCCTAAAAATCTTCCCACAGCATTAATTCAAATTCTTTATGTGCAGCTAATTCAAGATGGCGCTTGCAATATGCAAACAAGATATCTTTCAGACAAGACTGCACGAATGTTTGGCCTGTGTGTATTGACCGCATCATGCTGTAAGCTAGCGTAACACTGTTATAGAAAGAAAAAGTGACGCTGAGGCTGTAGTGCTTACCTCTTGCAGGGGGCAGTATCTCTGAGCATACCACTCCTGAGAATAAAGGCAGATCAGAACCCCCTGGCCCAGGAACAAAGCCGTCCACATGACAATGTTCCACACGGGGCCCTTCCTCTGGTCATGCAGGATGAAGTTAAACATCACTGAGGCCATGGTGAAGATGAGAAAGACGAAAAAGAGAAAGAGAGAAAAGGCGATGGCATGTTAAGTACAGCATGAAATTTTAAGTGAAATTTGGGAAATAGAAGCAGCCCCGTGGAATTCAGAAAATGAGCGTTATGATAATACAAAACCCTGAAAAAGAGGCAAGTTCAGACCTATTGCCCAGACCAACCTTTAAGCCCAGTTGGTGACGTCTCTTCTTAATAAAAATAATGCAGGCCCACAACTTATTAAGACATGGGAACTGGATCCCATTGTGTGGCCACAATTTTTAAAAGCATGCATAAGGATCCCTTTCCCGTACCTTGGTAAGGTATTTTTATTACCAAAGGATGCCACCCGTGGGGGCCACAAACTGGAGAGTTTTTTTGTGCTCATATGAAAAAAATGCCTCTCATGCGATGCCACTCCATAACAACATGATTGCTACTCATGCCACTTGGCACTTTTCATGCTGAATGTTTCAATTCCATTTGAACTTGTACTCAAGGGAGAAGGCACAAAAGACTTCGTGCCTTTTCCCTTAAGTGCTTTCTCCCATGGTCATGCTCTCCATGACATCATGCATATTGCATTCACTTTGAGCGATTGCTCCAATCAGAATTACTTATGCCTCTGTTGCTTATGTCTGGTCATCATTTCATATTTAAAATATTTATTTGCCAATTTACAACCAATTGTTTTGACATAAGGACAATGCAAAATTAAAATAGCTTAGTCTGGTGGTTTTTGAACCTGTGGGCTGCCCCCTAGTGGGCTGTGATGGTGCTGCTAGGGGCCATTGTGGGCCAGAGGCGCTTTTTTGGTTGCGTGTGGGCAAAAGGTTTTTTCAGTACAAAATTTATTTGCCATCCACTTTTTTGGCTGGGCCTAGCAGTCTTACATAGAAAGCACAAACTCCTGAGACCCACCCACAGTGACAAACGTGGGCATATTACAATAAGTAACCAAGTTACTGTTTTAATTAGCAAACCCAGTGCAATTTATGGAAAATGTACGTTGCATTTATTCATAAAAAGTTCATGGAGACTTCACTGATGGTTGTCCTGAATGAAGTTACACTGTTTACTGACAAAGGAGACAGAAGATCTGGGACATTTAATGCAGGGCTTGTCTTTACAGTATATGGGTGCAAGCAACAGAACTTGGATAAAGTAGTATCGAAAGAAGTGAAAACTGAAATCACACAATGTAAACTTACAGAAATCATGTTTAAATGTAAATCATGTAATAATGATAAGTGATAATAAACAGGGCTTGCAGTGATCAAGCCTGGGTGTCTCTAGCCCACTTTATCAATTTATAACTTCTTTTGATTAACAGGTTATTTAAGTTATGTATGGGGGGGGATTACTTTTTCCACACAGAGAAGGGTTAGAGGTTAGGATGACTTTCCTTTGATAAATAAAATGTTCATTTCAAAAACTGTTTGTCCGAAAAGCTGAAACAAGTGTGACGAATGTGCAAAAAACAGAAGAAATCAAGAGGGTCGAATACCTTTTCATGGCACGGTATCTGAGAGTCACATTCTGATTGATGCTTGAAAATGTGCTGCATGTTTCCATGGGAACACACTGTTTATATATAGACTGGTGAAATAAGTAGCAGGACTAGCTGGCTGATGTCCCTACATACGGATCTGCAGCACGTCAGCTAAAGTAATCAAAGCTCTTTTGGCTTTATGTTGTACACTATTGTGAAATGCACCACTGCTCTGGGACTAAACAATCACTGTAACATCTCTGCCTGACTGGGGATTTTCTGTATACAAACTAGGCAACCAATATTAACAAACGGGTTTAGAGCATTTATTACTCTTTGATCTTTGAACAGCACTCAAAACTCAACTTTACTAGGGTTCCTGCATTAATCCGAGCAGCACAGATTTTGGTTTAATTAATAATGATTTTATTTGTTCTATTTATTAGCTTGTAATTTGTGAAATACTGAATTAGCTTGTCATTTGTGAAATATTCTAGAGAAAGCCAGAATTGTCCACAGCAGTGATGACAGAAGCCAGACACCCGAAGCATTAAATGACTCACGGAAAAATATTACAATATATTACAGCTAACTCACAGAAAGATATTACATGAAAAGGCTACAGAAATACTGGCTGATGACGGAGGCATTGATTTACAATCATTCTGAAATTAAGTTTTGGTCTTAACATGCGCTGGGGGGCAAAAAAAGAAAGTTTTTTTTTTTCTGATTTTATGATTATTTTCCTAATATCCACATTACACCTAACCTTCATGAGTAGGTTCACTCGTCATTTTGAAGAGTAAGAGTAATAGTACTGGTTATTTGTATGACATCACAACCCTCACTTTCCTATCACCACCACTGTAAAGAAATCAGTAAGTCATGACGTTCCTCTATAATTAACCGTTTCACATCAAATTACACTGTACAATTACGACTGAACTATGAAGAAATGTTGAAAAATCAGTGAAACTCCCCTTGAAATATATACTTACTTCCAAAGCACATGAAGAGGCAGAAGAGGACGGGGTAGAAGAAGCCAAAGCAGATGGCCAGGACGTACTCATGAACCACAGCAGACACAGTAAACACAATCAACATGGCAGCTGCTCGGAAACGCTTCTGTGACATCTGTGTAAAATACAGTTAATGCAGACTAGATAAAGTTAATAGTGAGGTACATACAGGAATTTATACAGAGCAGCAAAGAGCATTATATCACATGGCTAAACTACTAATAAAAAAAAAGAAGGCATTCAGATTTGTATGGCTTATTAGACGAATAACAAACAGTGACTGTTAGGAGTAGGGCTGCAATATTTAAAATAAAAATATCCTTTTAAAAATTAATTTAATTAATTTATTTAGTTTCTTATTCTATATTTTCTTATTTCTTATTCTATAAAGTTTCAATAAAATGTGGATAAAAAGTTACTTATATCACGTTATATTTGTACATTTTAGTATTGATAAGTATTTTTTGTGCTATTAAATCATTGTTACTAATTTATTTATGTTTTTTTGTTCAACTGAAACACTACACAGTAATGAAAAAAAAACATCACTGACTGTCAATAATTTTTAGAGCAATTAGTTTAAAATGCTAAGTGTGTAATGCAAGAAACATAAGCTAATCCACAGAACCTGTCAGACCCGGCAACACTGCTGAAGTTGCAGAGGCCACTTGAACACATCAGTGATGAGAAGTGAAGGACAGTAAAGGAAACAGCATCTTTTATCCAAACAGTGATTATGTCTGCAGAGATGTGGCCACGTTAAAAAATCTACATTATGAAAGCTTTTAAGCTGCTCAAAGGGTTAAACCCAGCTGTGTCAGTCTTTATGTTAGGTGCTCTGGAATAAATACAACTGAGAGCAGGGGGAAACTTATTTGGGCTGCATCTGATGTTAAGACTTTTTTTTTTTTGTGGCCCCTTATAGTCACACGTGAACACAGCACAGCACACAGTGTGAACAATGTGAAATTCTGTCTCTGCATTTAACCCATTCACCAAGTGAAGCAATGGGCAGCCACCGACGCAGCACGCGAGAAGCAGTGTGTGGGGACGGTGCTTTGCTCAAGGGTACCTCAGTGGTGCCGCTAGCAGTCATGGGGTTCAAACCTACGACCTTCCGGTCACAGGAGCAACTCCCTAACATAAGAGCTGTGAAACAGAGAGTTAGAATTGGAGTCTCGACAGCCCTTGCTATCAGTATCGCCAGTGAGTCTAGCAGTTTTCATCACTCAGTGTGACTTTAGATTTGTCCTTTTTGAACGTTCAAATTATTCAATATTTAAAATTGGTCAAATTTGATTTAATATTTACTGCAGTCCTGGTCAGGATAGGAACAAAACAGTTATACATAACCATTCAGTACATCGTTCACTGATGTAAATCTGAGAAAAGTTTTAAGTCAAAATAAACCTGTTCACAGTTCTCGATTTATAACTTACCCACAGAAAATCCCGATAGACGTAGTAATACAGCCAGTCATGGACCACGACGTTCCACGTGCGGTAATAGTTGGCAAATGATGTAGAATTCCACCAGTCCTGTAACACAACACCAGCTTTTAGTGACCAATTTCTGGTCCCAACAGTCACCCTAACGAAGGAAAAAAATAAAAATCTGAATCTTTATTCCTCGTGACTGACCACAATTTCTAAAAGGAATCTGTTTCTTACCTTGTAAAACATTCTATCTCCAAAGCGCAGCATTTCAGCAAAGGCATTGAGCCAGCAGTGCAGGAAGGCAAAGAAACCCAGGAAGAGAACCAGCACTCCTGCACAAAACAACACAACACGCAAACACAGCACAAGAATGAAAGAACACTATTAACTCTTTACTGTCAATGGTTTCAAAACAACTAAAAAAATCTATTAAGGTGTAATAAGTATCATGAATCAAAAAAAGTCATGAAAATGTACCTGGCAGAATGGAGTTGAATACGCAGAGCACCATGGCCCTGAGGTCAAACAGCTGCAGGGTGCGGAACTGAGGGATGCACAGCCGCACAAATACATAATACGCATAGAACATACTCCCAAGAACCTGCAACAGCAAAACATCTTCAGATCTTCTCATCATTACTTTTTACTTATTTTAATTACTTAGAGATTATCCAGTTCATAAAATTATGTTCCAGGGTAATAAAAATATGATCATGCTCAATTTCTAAGGTAAATATGAGCATAAATGACCAACTCTTACTGTTAAATGGTTATTTCTAGTGTCTTACTATATAATCTAATTATATCCTCTCAGCTCCACTTCAAGTACATAGATTGTTTAAGACAAAAAGTTGAATATATGCCTTTCCAAGAATGGTCAAAGAATTTTTAAAACCTTTTACTCCACAAAATGTGTGCTCTTGCCAGTAAAATTAGTTTGAAAAATTAGAATACAAATAAAATAAATACAGTAAAAAGTAACAAGAATTGTTTGGGTTCCTGCCGATCCTCACTCCTGGTACTGCATTGATTAGTTGAATTCCACCAGTAGCCCCTGACGTAATTTAATGAAGGTCTGATTAGCAGAAGCAGCTACTGGATGGTAACTATAAATACGGTTTGGACTCCCACACATCAAATTATTGTTGTACAGTTTGTTTATTTACTGCAATGTAAGTGTTCTTCTTAAGGCTTTTGCAAAAACCATAATATAACACTGTAATTAGAATACCAGTTGCATTTGGGTCACAAAAGGGGGTAATTACAGGATCTAAAGGGGGTAACATTACATTCAAGAATCCTTAAGATTTGGTATTTACATAAAAAAAAAAACAAGCAAACAAAAAACACACACACTGAGACACATCATAGCCTACCTGTAACAACTTGGTAGCTACGTAACTCCAGCGGACACATGGGTTTCTAATGCAGGAAAAACAAATTAATTAAGATCCTAGTAATACAAATTACAAAAATGCTGTGCTAAGACTGAATGACCAAGGTAACTAAAAGGTATAAATTCCAGCATCCCGTAGAGCAGTAATGGAGGCTTACCTTGGGTAGCTGTCTCTGTAGATCAGAGTGGGCGCAAAAAGGAAGTAAAGGTAAGGGGTCAGTTGAGGAATGGCCTTCGAATCTAAGCAAATAAAACAAGTAAGCAGAGAGTGAACAGGCATTATACAACAGTCAACAGTCAACTGCCAACTACACTAATTTAAGACGTAAACTCAGTCCTTACTGGTTCCGCTTCTACCTGATGACCACAATCTTGGTACATTTTCTCTGATAAAGGAGTGCACCTTCATCATCAGACGCACCTGGAAAAACACCAAAAGCTGAATAGCTTTTATATCTCAGAACAAAAACTGACACAAGGGTATTACAAGAACAAGCAGTGCAGAACCATTAGGTTTGAGTCTAAGCTATACCAAGTGTCAGTCTGTAGACAGGATTTGGAATTAATGCAAAAATGAAACCAGTTGCAGTGTGAAAATTATATGCTATATGAATTTTATCTGTTCCACATTGAGAATGACACCTGTCCCACACCGATAACAACACTTGATCCAGAATGAAAGCACTTCATGTTTCAGAATAAAACCATTACCTGTTACAGACTGAGAATGTTACCTGTTGCAGACCAAGAACCCTACCTTATGCAGAACAAGAATGCTACCTGTTACACACAAAGAATGCTACCTGTTGCAGACCCAGAACACTACCTGTTGAAGACCGAGAACACTACTCGTTGCAGACCCAGAATGCTACCTGTTTCAGACCAAGAATGCTTTCTGATGCAGACTGAGAATGCTACCTGTTGCAGACCGAGAACTCTACCTGTTGCAGACCAAGAACCCTACCTGTTGCAGACTGAGAACGCTACCTGTTGCAGACCAAGAACGCTACCTGATGCAAACCGAGAACGCTACCTGTTGCAGACCAAGAGTGCTACCTGTTGAAGACAGGTGTTGAAGACAGACCGA
>JBBPCZ010163135.1:1766-17356 GCA_037974445.1 Brycinus macrolepidotus
CCCCCCCCCCCCCCCCCCCCCTCCCCACACTAGAAATCAAACGAAAATTTGTGTACGTGATGCAAGCAATACAATTTCAATTGATTTTGTTTTGAAGGTGACTGCCTTATTCTTTCAATTTACTTTCTTGGTGCGTGCATGCATATATATATATATGGTTTTTAACAAGACATGGACATCTAAGTACTTATTTAACAAAGTCAAGGGTAAAGCCATGTGCTTAGTTTGTGGAGAACAGATTGCAGTGTTCAAGGATTCTATTTTATTTTATTTAGTAACTCTACTGTTTGTATATTTAAGAACATTATGCTTTTGTCTCAGAGTTTGTTTGGTTGGTTATGTGTTAATTGATTGTTGTATGTTCCCCTCTGTTGTTTTTAAATGGTGCTGGCCACCTGTTATATGTTTGGCTTGTCTAGTCTTAAAGGGAGAGTCTTGTTAGTTATGTGTGTGTGAGCACTGTGACTCTGTTGCTGTGATTTGTCCCCTGTATTTTAGGGGCCCAGCAGATTTTCGCTGATATTTTGGATTTTTTTTTTTCTTTTTTCTTCCCCTTTATGCATGAACTTTATATCTGGACACTTTTTGCTTGATTACCTGTTTCAAGCCTGATTAAATTTTACTGCTCATATTCTCACTCTGACTTTTGGCCAAACCCACTCACATTTGGTAGCTTCTGTTCGGTTACCTTCACAGAGTGGGACACCCAGCTGTCTCCATCCCCCTCAGCTACATCAGTGATGTAACTGCCTGGAGGACAGGTGTGCGTTGTTAGTCATTTAATAGTATCGATGGTATACATTCAAATATAAGTGAATTTGATCCTTATTGTTTTATCACCAAGGCCTCCGCAGACTGTTTACTACTCTATAAACTGTACATTGTCTGTTATTCCCTGTCTGGACAAAATAAGTCAGAGGCTTCTGCTAAATCATAAATAATGTTGATTTCAACAGAATATATAAGTGCAAAACAGAGGAAAAAAACTGGTTAATTAAATTTATATGAGGGTGTGTTTGCACACCTGGAAGTAGGTGTACAGGCTGTGCTTCAGAGTGGAGTTCAGGTTGACGGAGAGGTGGTGGAGGTCCTTCTCTCTGGAGAATGTAAAACAGAAGCATTACTAGTTCATTCAGCATTTAAATATGCACACATTTCACAAATGTTTATTATGATCATTATTTTAATTACTTAGGATTTTTCAGGGAGGTCTGTTACAGGTTTACTCCAAAGGTCGTTCATAAAACAGCTATTTCTGATGTTGGGAAACCTAGAAAGACACCAGAGAAAAACATTACATGAATTCAACCACATTACATGTTTTCATAATAAAGGCATGTTAACTTTCACACGAGGTGATCAAAAATGTGTATTCTAACAATTACAAATTGACTTTTTGTTTCTTGGAGTGATGGAGAGAGAGCTGGATCAGAAGGAACAAACAAACTGTCTTTACCCAAGCTGTCAGACGTTTCTGGACTCTCTGGACTCTCTGATGCAGCAGCTGAAGAGGTACACCCTGCTGATGGACATGGGGGTCAGCCTGCAGGATCCGTAGTCTGAGAGAGGAAGTAATGAATGTGGAGGTAGCACATTTGAAAAGGTCTCAGTTTAAAATCATGTGGAACATTTTTTCTTGGCCTTTAGATATCTAGAGACATTCTGAACCAGAAACAGAACTCATGAGTCTACACAGGTTCATATACACTAGGACAAAGTAGTGTAATATTTGTTTAAAAATGCACAATCATATGCAAGAAATCCGTATATTTGTTAGCGCCCAGTTATCTGAAGTAGCCCTGGAAGTGGAAACTACATTTTCTATGAACATTCCCACTACTTCAGACTAAACTCCACCATTGTTTTGAACTTATTTGTGTTTTCTTAGAAAGAGTATTAAATCTGTTTGTAAAATAAAATAAATAAGGAGCACTAAGTACAACTGAATTCCAGGAGTAAGACTGGGTCATTAAAGCCCATTTCTGGTTTACACCGAGCAGAAAATAATGGCTGTCTTTCAATGTTTGAACATCAGGCAGTACTTTTCTCAGCCACTAGATGGTGAAAGTGTGATTCTGTGAAAAAGAACCACAAATCACCATACTCACCTCTCACAGGGATGGAGGACACATGCAGATCAGCAGCAGTTCCTGTATAGAGCGTAATACAGTGGAGTAAATATCTTGGAGCCTACACAAACTAAAAATGTGAACACCACCCTTCTATAAACTTGAGCTCAGACCTGGATCGATGCTTGGTCTGTCGAGGAGCTGAGATGTATCACTGATGATCCAACAGGACTAAAAATACAATGAAGTGAAATATGTAGAATATATTACTGTGACGGTCACATTAATATTCATGAAAAACATTTTAATCTGATGTTTTCAAAGAAATTACCAGGTCCTGTCCCACTCGTGGTCTTATTTCAGGTAAGACGCTATACAGACTGGAGGAGAGGTCGGAGGGGGCTAGAGGAGTGCTTGAGGAGTGCTTGAGGAGTGGACTGGTAAATGAGGGCCAGAGGAGGTGAAGAAGGAGAATGATGAGCATCTCTGAGGCAGGGCAAACCAACTAGGAGCACGGAAGAGGGTGGAGAGAGTGGAGGAGTAAAAGGAAAGAGAGGAAATCGAAGAGAAACAAGAGGAGGAGGAGGAGGAATCAGCAGAAGAGGAGGCTGAGGAGGAGGAAGAGGAGGACGAAGAGGAGTGACCATGTGTTAAATGCACCAGTCAGATGGCCACCCAGACACACTGCCACCATCTTCTCTTCTTTGTCTTTGTCCTCTCTTTAGTCTCCTCATCCAGAGCATTCCTTACATCTTTATTCTTTTTTTTTCTGTGGAAAAAAAAAATCAGACTAGGGTCTGGAATGTTGGCACTGAAAAATAACACATTCAGAAAGTCTGGGTTTGACAAAAAATGTATTTACACAATTTCCCACTTGCCCTACATGTAGATGATCCACCAAGACATGTCTTACAAGGCTAATGTTGCTAACAAACACAAGAGTCACCCAAATCTTTTCTGCAAATACATTCCCAACACTTCTCTCAACCCTCTCAAACCACATCCAGCTCTTCATTAAGGTGGTGCAGATTTGTGGATGTGGTTTAGGACAAATAACTAACTGTGAGCTATAAAAATTTAGACAACACTAGGGAACTGATCTTGGATCAGATTTCTACATATTTATGATGGCCACTGTCACAAGATCTGATTCTAGATCAGCACTCTCCACTACTCCTGAGGTGGTTTATGAACACAGTCTCTGTTGTCTAAAATGAAAGCCCACAGCGTTCGGCTACATGGTGAGGCTTTGTTCAGTTTTATGGCTTGCAGAAAGTCATATTGTGTCATAAACCACACCCACAAGTCTGCACTACCTTAATGAATAGTTGGATGAGATCTGAGCATGTTGAGAGACATTTTTGAGGAAGTATTAATGGAAACAATTTGGGTGACTATTGACTTTTAGTGTTAGCTTCATAGCTCCTCCAACAAACTAAGTAAGCAAAAATTGGACTCCAAAACATGTTCTGGCTGATTGACTACATCTAGTGATAGTAGAAATTTGTAGATAGTAGAAAGCAGAATGGTTGTTTATAGTACAAAATTACAAACATCATAAATTAAATATTAGCTTAAAAATGTATGATTTTTGTTGCTGTAGTCTAGTGTACTGGACTATGCTCTCATTCTTTAATGTGAGTGTTCTTAATACAGTATAAAAATAGTGCCACAACTGAGACCACTATCTCCCCCCAGCTATATTTTGCAGTGGTTTCTGCCCTTGCCCTTTACACCCTTGGCCTTTTTATCCTGACTCCCTGAATCTTTTCACAATGTTATTAACTGTAGACGGTGACAGACCTAAATTCTTTGCTATCTTGCACCAAGAAACATTGTTTTTAAACTGACAGATAATTCTCTCGTGAAGTTCAGCACAAAGTGGTGAATGCTCCTTTTATACCCTGTCTTGATTCCCACACCTTTTACCAGTTAACCTGCTAATTGAGGAACCTTAGAAAGTTACTTGTATAAGCTTTTCAGTCTTACTTTGCCTCTGTCCCAACTTTTTTTGGAGTGTGTTGCACGCATCAATTTCTAAATTTGTTTGTTTATCAAACAGAATTAAGTTTGTCAGCAGAAACAAAGAAAATCTTTTCTTTGTACTTCTGCTTTTAAATAAAGGTTCAAGTAAATTACTAAATTACAGATTTTAGTTTTTACTTTACAACTTTTTTGGAAATGGGGTTTGGGGTCATTTCCCCACACTAAACATCAACTACATATCAGCAAGATTTTACACTGATAAATCTACATCATCATTATATATCGAGATCGAGAGAGAGAGAGAGAGAGAGAGATCAGGCCCTACTCAGTTATCAAAAAAATGTATAGCACTTAGGCTACTATGACAATTGAATGTTAATTTAACGTATAACGTACATACTGGGCAAACTCATTATCTTAATGACATCTTAATGAAACATCTTAATGAAACATGCAGTGCGTAAAGCATGAGTAGAGATAATTACCCGATAAAATTAGGCAATTTAGTGCAAATAGCCAAAATGGTCAGATTTTATTGTAACCAAAGGCAGGTATACAGGAATGTGTGTTGTGTGCAAAAACAGCTTATTACTAATATGTATGTTAAGGCTATAAACATTTGGCAATTGTAATGTATGTAAATTACAGAATAACTGCAACTAACTTAATGTCTTAATGCTCATGCAATACATGTTTGAAATATTTCGCAAAGCAAATGGACCAACAAAGTCATTATGCCTTCAGAAAATGTAATTTGGCACTAGGACGTAATCCGGCTGTTAAATACAGCAATTCGGGCTTTCAAGAGCTCTCTCCAGGTACCTCAGATGAAAAACACTTGCAGTCAAACAGCTTTCTATCGATAGTTCAGAGGTGCTCCTCAACTTCCTGTGTTGCGGTTCCAGCAAGGTTTTGATTCAGTTCAGATCCACTGCCTCACCTGGACTTCCTTTCACACAAGGTTCAGTTGTTTATATGACAGTGCAGATTGAGCCTTGATCCTAGACAGATCATCTAGGCCTGTTTCTCTTGACCACAATGGTGCCCGCCACTATGTCATACACAGTTCTGTTGTGTTGGAAAAACAGCAGTGTCATGAATGCGGGGAAGAAAAATGCGATGGAGAAGTTCTTGTTCAAGGCCCGTATTGTTGACCTAAAAGGAGAGGGAGATAAAATGTCTGAGAGATCCATGTACTTTAGAATAAAGTTGCATAATGACAAATTGCAGTGCAATAGGATACAACTGTGCTGAATAAGTGGAAACATTCAACATAAAATGAAGCCATGTTTATTTTTTGAATATTTCATGAATTATATTGATTTTATGCCAAAAATTCCAAAGTCATCAACAAATCAGCATATTTACATTTAATGCCCATATATTTCAATTGCTTGTTGTTAGAACCATGAATGTGTTTTCTGTTCGGTCTGCTTTTATTGCAGGGATGCAACAAAAGTGAGTAGTTGACGACCATTTCTTTTGCAGAGCGATACACTTAAATCCACCAGTATATCAGCCAAAGCTATCGGCCTACTGAAAAACTGGTTTGGGCCTGTGACACAAAAGCAGTAATTTGTTGATATACATGAACATCAGAACTCACGCAGACAGACTGACGTTAGTTGCTGGCACCACACGGACCCGGTTGGGCTGCACCAAGACCGAAGTGTCACAAGTGACCACTTGTAAGCCAATCAGGAATTTCCCAGGAGTGGCTCCACCACCTCCCCAAATACACATAATCTGAAAAGCAACAAAGTTTTCAAAAGTCCAAATTGAACCCCAACCCCCCCACCAAGAAATATTTATGTCACTCTTTATTTGACTGAGCCTCTCAAGCTGACCTCATAAAAGCAAACCAATATCCGGTACACCAAAGCCACAAGCATCATTTTCTGCAGCTCCTCCATTGATGTGTCTTCATCGATTTCTTCAACAAAAAAGTGCATGGCAAACTTTGATATATCCCTGTAAACATTAAACATATAGAGTCAGTGTCCCTTACAGCGATTAAGCCTGCTCCTGGACTTCATTTCCCTTTTAATTGACCATCTCCTTTCAGAACATTAAGGGCTTATTCCCTGTTTGGAAAACTGATTCAAAGTCTCAGTACGTATTAAGTTCCTGTTCTATAACTGAGGTCATATGTATAAGGGTATAAACACCACTTTTTATTAAATAGATATTTACTGAAATTACATTTTGGGGAAGAATTACTGACAACTAGGAATTACTGACAACTAGTGGAAAGGACAGGTATGGCAGAATTGATTGGAAATGTGATTTTTGCTCACTGTACTTTAATAGTCTGCTAAAGATGATCTACTTTTGTTTAAGACAGGTGTTCATATACAAAGGCAAAAATCATGGAAAATGGGCAAGCACGATAATATGAAAGGTTATTAATAGCATAATTCCAGGCCTTTACAAAAATTTTCTAAAATGTTAGAATAAAACAAACACATAGAATAAAAAAAAACACATCTTGGCTCAGTGACTACATTTGGTGTTAAAAGAAAACTACGTCAATTAGACCAAACCCTCACTTTAATACAATCTATTGGAACAACTTTAATTAAAGGATCAATGGTTGAAAAGTGGTCCACTTACTTCATTCCACTAAAGTGCATTATGCTGAGGATGATGGTTGCTTTTATGAAGAAAAGAATGAAGAAATCCACCATCTCAGCCAAGAACCGTTGCAAAGGAGATGGAATAGAATACTCTCGACCTGAATCAAATCACATAGGTCACATGAACAAAAAAACCCCAGAAACTGTACACATTTACCAGACTGCTCATCCTTTTCAACACGTCCAAGTTTTCCATCAAGGTATTTTTGTCAATACTGGTTTATAAAAAAATTTAAAAGACTCAATGGCAATGGTAAATCAAGTAAAAATCACATCAAAAAACACTTCTTTGAGGTAAATACACTTTTTGCCAGTTAAAAGAAAAATTTGCTGAATAAATACTGTAAACCTGAATAAAACAAAATGTGACAAAACATAAAAGAAAGCAGCAGCTTCCAGTGAACTGGTAAAGAAATTAAATTGTACTTTCATCTCACTGAAGAAAAAAAACTATGACAATGGAAATAAAATGAACATAACGTACCTGCCACCAAAGCGTCCAGAGTAGTTATATTTGCCGGTGCATTTTAAAATGTTCAATACAGCCATAAAAAGGAACTAACCAGCAGTAAAAAGCTGCCAAAAGCTGTAAATTCACTCAATATTTCTTTCCAGTAGTTCAGATGTGGTGTCAAGAAATGTATTCTCTTGTATAGTGCAAATGGCCAAATTTGCATACTTCCTTGCCTTTTTCATGATTTGCTTAAATTTAAGTCAACAGCTGGATGGAAACCTGGCTACTGATAACACAGCATCGGTGAAGTCTTTAGTGCTGTACCGATGAGTCTTAAAACGTACAGTCAGCGGCATGATGTTTAGTACTACAGGTTATTATAGGTTCTGTTTTAAGTACAATGTCCATTAAATACACGTTTTCTACAAAAAAAAAAACAAAAAAACATCTGTGCATGACTTAAGCATGTGCACAATGTGTAAACCTATATATGTGAAAACTAAACTGGAATTAATTTTGCTTTTACAGTACAATCAATAAATAAAGAAATGAAGAAATAAGGTCATCTTTGCCTACTGGGATAGGAAGCCCCCCTGGTGAGTCTTAATTGGTCATCTTTTTGTTCAGATCAGTTTAGCCAGATACCTTAAGCCTAAAATTGAAGGACTGTCCAATTAGGCTTAAGTTATCTCACTCACAAGACCCCCTGCACGCTGTATTGTGTACCTGCCATAACCCAGCTCACATCTAACCCAGCTTGTTTAGAGTTACACTGTTTGTCAGTGTTCCGTGTGTTTAGCATTACAGTGGATAATAATTCAGTCACTAGATCAGTGTGGTAGTGCTTTTAAAGCATGAGGCGTCATCACCACCACCCACCAGTTTCGAAATAAAACTTGTGTGTTGGCTCAGTCGGTAGAGCATGAGACTCTTAATCTCCGGGTCGTGGGTTTGTGCTTCAGCACTTCTGGAGCAGCTGGTGGCCTGGTGGTTAGGGAGTTGCCCCTGCGATCAGAAGGTCATGGGTTTGAATCCCAGGACTGCTAGTGGCATCACTGAGGTACCCTCTCCATACACTGCTCCCTGGGTGCTGTGTTCCTGGCTGCCCACTGCCTCACTTGGTGAATGGGTTAAATGCAGAGAAAGAACTTCGTGCTGTGGTGTGTTCACGTATGACACTTTACTTAAGAGTGGCAGACGACACACCTTTAACCACGAGGCTGAAGTATTGCTTCCCATTGGCCAGCATCCCCCAGGTGTGGGCTACATTATTTTAAGGTGGAATGGAGATTCTGGTAAGTCGAAGGGGGTTAATAAAAAGCAGAGGTTCTGTAACTCGGTACCTGGCTGTGGAGCGTCCCCATGCTGGCGGGCAGGTGTGCTATCAGCATCCGGCGAGCCCTGTCCGCGGACTTCTCCTTCTCTCTGCCCGGTACTGCCAGCAGACGCACGACTGGGAGAAACTGCGAGACCGTTAGAGAAATCTACTCCCCATGCTGCCACTGCTGGAGAGGAGAAACAGGGAGGGAGAGAGAGCGCAGACACGGCCGCCCAGCTCTGCCAGCTCACATACCCACAATAGTACTGCCACATCCACCTGCGCAGCCTTTCGCAGTACTCCGACGTGCTAACGTCCCGTTTGCTCTGTGAGCTATGTCTGTTGCTGGCTGTCGCCTCTTCGCTGTTTCCAGTCCATCTGCTGTCTCTGCTACACGTTTCTCCCCGTTTGTGCCCTCCGTCGTCAGTGTCCGCCATGACTCGTCTACTGCAGACCTGCAAGGACTTGTTTCACGCCCGTATTTCGTATAGTGGACTAAGATTGGCTAGTCCTTTCACGCGTCCTGCGTTAGGATTCGTTAGTAGTTTATACATACAAAAACCCTCCAATCAGAGTGTAGCAGGTAGGGTTTGTCCGAATATGGGTGGAGACAAAAAAATAAGGCAGGCTAGAGTCTGTTGTTGAGCAGCCTGGTCGGAAACGACAGGGGGCGCGCGCGAGCCTTTATTAAATGGGAGGAAATAGGGATGTGACTAAAGTATTAAAACGTTTTTTAGTCTATTACGCAAGAAATTTGGGGAAAAAAGTACTAAATGAAAAAAATGAAATCTTACCAGGATATTTCCATTTTTCAACAGTTTTTGCACAGAAGATGGCTACTGGCTTTACCATGGTTCTGGTATGGTTCTGGAGGGCTTTACCATGTGCAATATTGTGCTATGTTCTTATCAGGTGCTAAACATTATCATTATGTACAGTTGTCGTACCATGTGTAGTATCATATGGCGTATTTCTAAATGGGTCATGAATCACTTCATTATGTGCAATATCTTATGTTCGATAGTCTTACATGTGCAATACCAATATTACTTATATACTACTGATCTCTATCAAGTGCAATAACGTACTTCTAACTACCATGTGTGTCGTTAGATTTCACTTGTGTTACCTATCTATAGTATTTATACGCAGCGTTTGTGTATATAGCATAGTGTAATTCATATTGAGGTTTTTTTTTTTACAGATTTTTTTCAGATTTATTTAGACTTTGTATTTTATATTGTTCTTGATTCTGTGTCTCTATGTGTCTTTGCAGTCGTAAGCAATTTGCTCCGGGATCAATAAAGTTGTCTGAATCTAGTTCTGATTCTGATACTGAAAGCTGATTGGTTGGTGAGCCGCTCATTAGCTGTTTGTACTCACTGACGTCATGAATGTGCACAACACTAATGAACACGTGTATGGACTATGTGTAAGCATAGATTTATGATGTGTATGGACGGACACAGGAACTCATTCATACAGGACATGTACCTCCATACAGGACCAGTGGAGGTAGCAGAGACCTGAAGGGAAAAAACAGCTTAGCGTTGATGGCCTAAGTTGTGGTTTGCCAGCATGTGCTGAGGGGTGAGGGTGGGCCAACAATGGTTATAGTGGTAACACACACTGGTAAGGGAGATGTAATAGGCTTGAACTTTCTTGCAGTTGATTGTGAGTCGCCTTACCCACTCCTATTATTTTGTGTGCAGTAGTAAAAAATATGTATTTATTCAACAGAATATAATGTACTAAGTTGTACATGTAAAATAAACAAATAAATACATACAATAAATACATGATATGTATATAATGTATAAAATATAAATAAATATGTGATATAAAATAAGAAGCGGCCCCTTGGTGCCTTGGGTGTTTCGGGGCTACTGTTCAGAGAAAGAAATGGTGGCCATCATGAGAAATAATACTATGGTGTTATATAATGTATGGGCCCCTAATGTAGGTCCTGCTTAGTTTGTAGATTAGAGACTAAATGGAAAGTGTGTGGTAGAGCAAGAAAACACTAAAATGTGCCCAGTAGGGGTCCTCTAGGGTCATGGCTTGGAAATGTTTAAATTAGTTAGAGGCAGATTAGCACTTAAAAGAAATTTTTAAACTGAACATACTGGTTTTAATTGCTCTATAAATGGGCTGTTTTGCTGGCTCTAGCTTACAGCCAGCCATACCACCTAGAATGCTCTGAATCTCATTTGATCTCAGAGGCTACGCTGGGTTAGGACTGGACAGAAAGGATGAAAGAAAAATTGTTTTGCAAGTAGGGAAAGAAAGGGAAATGTCCCCCAATTTACTGTAAATAACATGTCACTGTCAAATTGTCAGCATATCGTCATTGTTAACCACTTTTTTTTTTTAATTCAGTTTTTATTTTTCTTCATCATTTTCATCCTCTGGGCCCAGACCCCCTAGTCGGTACAGTTAAGAAGTCATTGGAATGTCGTTTTTTAAATGCAAAATTTTAGTAAAATACGTATGAACTTAATTATTTTTAAAAAACAATAAAATCTAATACAACATACAACAAAGTCAGGCTTGTTGATTGGTCTGGCAAAATGGATGACTGATATCACTGATAAAGCTGGCTTGTCCACACACTTTGATCACATGGAATCACAAATAAATAGTTACATACACACCTTTTCCTGGTGTTTATTGTTATTATTAGATTGTATAGACACAGTGAAACGTTCATGAGGAATGAACCAATAGAGCTGTTCATAATAAAAATGTTTTACACTGACGAATATTAGAAATGTAGAATTGTGGCCTTTTGGAGATCCTAGTTTTTTTTCAGGCCTCCTGTTTAGGCCCCTGGGCCTGGACTAAAGCCTCCTTAATCCATAATTTTCTGCCTGCTGTGGGCGAGCATTTATTGTTTTTCACTTTTCGTACATTAGCAATAATCACACTGATATGTCCACGAAATATTCATTATATAAGCAGTGCAAAAATAAATACAGAATCATAGCGTTGTAGTGGCCTTCGAAGTTCCTTTTGGCTAGATCAGCGACTGAGTCCAATCAGTTGAAGTATCATCAGGAAAATCATGACAATGTCAAGGTAGAGGTTCAGAGCAGCAAAAATATACTCCTCTGGATCGATGCTGTATTTATGCTTCCCGCCCAGCATTAGTTGTGTGTCAATCACCAGGTACTATAGAGAGGTCAGGAAAGAGGAGATTGAAGAGAATTTATATGCAATAGTGGAGGGAACAAGTCACTGTGTTGGAAATAAGTAAGTCTCAGGGCTAACCAATACAATTCCATTAAAAGAAACTGTGTCTGTGCTAATCTCTGTTAGTGATAGTAGCAGTTGAGCTGTGTCCCAAAGCTGACTTCTTGTCTTCAGTCTTTTTGAGTCATGAGGATTCAACTCCAACTCAACATTCAGTCATTGGCATATATGTCAAAGTTGAGTTGCAAGTCATTTTTGATTTTGGAAACTCGAGTCTCAAGTCAACAAATTTATGACTCAAGTCATGTGACAAGACAGGTGTGTTCAAGTCTTTTTTTGGTCCATTTTGGGTCATGAATTTGTTGCCTTGAAACTCGATTCCAAGTCATGTGACTCAAGTCTGGTGTGTTCAAGTCAACTTTGAGTTGCAAGTCTTTTTTCATTTAGCATCAATAATTTTATGACTTGAGACTCAAGTCAGACTTTGTTCCAAGTCGTGTCACTTAGGTATGGTATGCAACTAGTACAAAGTACACCCAGATTCCATTAGCAGTATGAGGATATTTCAAGAAGATTGTGGACAGATACTTACGATGGAGAAGACCAAAGTTGCCAGTGATGCATATACAATGTAAAGGTACTGTTAGAGATAAAGTACAGTATAAGTAGTTAGCTGTGAAAAGCTGAATGGTTAATGTGGATTCATTCATTGCTGCTGATCAGACTGTTTACCTGAGACCTCAAGATAGCGCAGAGTAATCCAAACGAGACTAGGGTCCAGCAGATTACCCAAATGGACCCACTGGCAATTGTGAAGTCCCACTAAAAACCAAAAATATTTGGACAAGCGTAAGCACATATAGTTATCATATTTACAACCAAAACTCATGTCAGGAGCTTTGTCTGAATTAGAGTTGTACAAACTATTGAAAGTTCAGTATTTCTCAACACTGCAATTTAGTAAACAGGTTGACATTTGGACATTAAGTTAAATATAAAATATATGAAAATTAAACACACACACAACATTTACATTTTTATATATATTTTAATTTGCCTCTCTAGTTTAGAACCAGAGCCAATTACATCGCTGACAAACACTAAACGTCAGTAGTCACCCAAATATTTCCTGTCTCAGGGGGGTCGGGGAGAGTGCTAATCTTGAATCAGTTTTTGTGATAAAAACTGTATTAATTAGGGAGTAATCTGATCCAAATCATTCCTAATTATTACACATCATTTCACATTATCCTGTTGTAATTCCAAACAAAGGGCTTGATTTCCCTTGTTACAAAGGCATCATGATTATTCCCATGATACTAACCTTAGACTGCATTGCAAACACGCTCAGTGCAAAGGACACCAAGGCCGTAGCCCCCATTGCCCATAGCACAGCTTCCGCATTATAGAACCTGAATGCAAACAGTGACATCAAATGACAAAGAACAAATACAATTCACTTGTGTGATAAATTCAGCCTGAAATATTACAGAGGTGTTTTTTTTAGTGCTACTTAATGGAAAGCAAAGTAGATCAAGTCATAACAATAGTACCCACATGTGTTCAACATTAATATAAGAATAACAAACAGCTAGCTAAGCTAACTCTAGTCAAAATCCAATATGATTGTAGTATATGTAGTACCTGCTGTAAACATGTCTTTTGGCCTTCTGATGTATGTTGAAGGTGGGAGGAAGTTTTGAAAAACTACAAAGGCTTTGTGGTGGATACATGAGGGTGGGCTGCTTGAAATGTGTTTTTCCCAACCCTGCTAAATGTCTAGAAGAAAGGCAAATAGCTAATGCTCCTATTAGCCAAATACCATGATTACATGATGATTGCTGGTTACCGTAGAGAGAGAAGGCTGAGAGGACAGAAATGCAAAATCCGGAATTCTGTCAAACTGAGGAATGCATTGCTGAGCATTCAAGACAAACAGAATATTAAACCATTCTAGTTTTAGTCTGGAATACCCCTTTATACAGTCTGAATAATCTTCCAGTGGGGTAATAAATTGAGCAGTATGATCATTAGATTCTAATGGGCAATATGAAAACTAGTACATTATAAGGGTGTAGTAGTTTTTAAAGAAATAAAATATCAGATCCAAGGTTTTAGTATTATATCTGAAAAGTAAAATGGCCTTATCCGTAATGAAGAAAGATCTTATCATCTCTAATCAAAATTAAGTTGAGCTTTACCAACAGATGCCAATAATTTTTTAGGGAACTGCAAATACAATAATTCTTGTATCGTAATTCACTTTTGAAGTAGATTTCAATCTGAAAGCAACATACTCACACTGTAATCGATCCAAGCAGCAGACCTTCTGTTATAGTCTGTGGCAAGGAGGGGCCGGTTAGAAAACACAAAATACTGCATGCAGTCATTGTGTACTCAGTGAGACTGACACTAAACATTCTACTCACAAAAAGGCTGAGGAAAATGAAGTTCAAAGGGACCTTTCGACGTATGTCAGCACAGCAGGAGAGCACAATGATGAGAACAATCATGACCGCCCTTTGTGAGGAAAACACAAGAATTAAGACTTAAGGAACAGTTCAGCCAAAAATCAAATATATACATTTCCACTCACCAAGTATGCACAACATGTTTGGGGTCCAAATTTTGCTTCTTTAGTTTAGCACTGGGGCAATATAACTAACATTGCTGACTAGTCAATAGTCAATAGTCACCCAAATCATTTCAGTAAATACACCCATAAAACCTCTCTCAACCTGCTCAAACTGCATCCAGTTCTTTATTAAGGTGGCGCAGACTTGTTGATGTGGTTTGAGTGGTTTGTGAGTTTTTAAAAAAAAGCCTTTACCACTTTAACAAAGAGCTGGAAGCAGTATTTTATGGAAACAAATTGGGTGACTGATGACTTATATCTAGCAACATTAGCCTCAAACTAAAGAGACTTCACTGATCTGCTGGTACAGTACTCAAAATCTTACACACAGCAATGTCAGAGCTACAGTTATTTTGCTACAATAATGTTCTGTAATTTTGTCGCACTATTGTTTATTGTCTATTTTTTAAAATATTCTTTATTGACAAAATAATTTCCCTCAGGATAAATAAAGTTCTTTCTCATCTTATCTTATCTTATGTGTCTTGGCTGTACAGTGGAAATGGTGAAGATGATTTTTCATTGAACTATGCCTTTAAAGATGAGATCACCCACACTCACAAACACCTGCCTTTAGCTCCACCTTCTTGGCGTACAGTTACAGAGGCCTTAGCCCATTTGTTGAAGCATAGTATGCGTTCACTATCCTCTAGCCCATCATCAGTGGTCAGTTTCTGAGTACAGCTGCTCTTGGCCACTGTGCCTGATACATATTACCAAGCCACTTTCATGTCAGCGGTCCTGTGGTCAGGAACTGAGTAGTGATGAGTAGGGTAAAGGGTGGTTGACAAATTGTGAATGGCAACAGACCTATAAGGTAGATGGATGTCATAAAGTGATCAGTGAGACGAAGTTAGAGGTTTCTGATAGAGAGGATGTGTCTAAGTCCACTTGTCACCAGATGCAGGATTTTAGAATAATTACATTAGGGTATAGGTGAACCATGAGGTGTGTCTCGTCCAGGTTTTCAGGGTCTCCCTGTGAAGATGGGACAAAAATAGCATTACAGCAGGAAGTGATTCTTTTGGAAAGAATCAAATTTTAAAGACCTGAGAAACCACTTAAAACTTTATTGGCTGGTTTCCCAGACCTAGATTAAGCTTAATCCTAGACTAAAAAGGCTTTTCAATGGTAAATAACCACTGACCATAGTCAGAGGGAAACCCTCAGGGCCTTCTAGGCCTTCAGAGACCTAGTGATATCTGGGTTCTATACAATGCATGTGTAACGAACACAGATATGGACCCAAATGCAGAATATAGAATATAAAGTTTATTGAAGGCAGAAGGCAAAAGGCAAA
>JBBPCZ010163160.1:0-15350 GCA_037974445.1 Brycinus macrolepidotus
GAGAGAGAGAGAGAGGGGGTGGGTGGGTGGGTGTGTGTGAGAGAGAGAGAGAGAGAGAGAGAGAGAGATAGAGAGAGGGGGCAAGTGAGTTCCAGTGCTTGTCTCCAGCCTGCTAACTCCCCATGAAGAATGGTGCTCTATGCTGTCAGGCCAGCACACCTGGACTCCATTGAGATTCATGATGCTGAACACACACACACACACACACACAGACACACACACACACTCCCACACACACACACACACACACACACACACACACACACAAACAGACACATGCTTCCCTTACAGGGCTGTGGCTTCCTCTATTAGTATGCACAAGCTGTTATCACTGCCATGCCCCCATCTTTCTCTGCTGCTGCCCTCATCTCTCCCTATTTCCTCCTCAACACTTTGGGCCGTCACTGCATTCTCTCTGGCTCTGGCATTCAACCTCTTCCCTGTTATTAATATTTCTCTCTCTCTCCTTCCCTCTGTTCTAAATTCAAACCCAGAAAAAGATAACTCTCATTTGACGTATGTTATACCACCCCTCACCCCGTCTGCCAAGCGCTTTGCATGACCCGTCTGCCCATCTCCACGGCTTCCTCAGCGGCTCCAACAGTGCAAAAACGATATCATGGCTGTTTCAAGAATGATGCAGCAACGGCTGCTGTAAAGACCGCTTCAGTGAATTTCACTCTTGAAAATGACACTTTGTGTTTGTGGTAAAAAAAGCCTATGTCAAATAAATATTTATATAGGTATGTGTCAGGTGTCATTGAAGGCTCATGTGAGTTTCATGTAGCCTTATGAATGCAGTAAAGTGCTACCAAAAACATCTAGAAATAAGTAGAATTATCTTATAATATTCTCACAGCAGTCTCAAATATTAGATATATTGACTAGGATCATTTCACTTACCCACATACAATTTTTCCAGTGTACAAATTCTACAAGCAAGGAAGGTGACATTGTTTCATGTCGTGATTCCCTATAGGCAAGAAATGAAAAGAAAAATTATCGTCCTGTCCTTGAGATTAGCTCCTGTTCGTAGAGAACATAACATAATCTTTCTGGGCATGTGGACATCCTATTTGCCCCCCTATGAATTGCAATTATAATGTTTTGCATGAAATAATGAAATTATCACTATCAACACAACTATCTTACTCGCTTAAGAATGTAGCGCTAGAAGGCGAAAGTCATGACATGAGGATATGAGTGTTCTTGGTCCTTTTATGACAGTTTATACAGGCGCTTTTATAAAAGGACAAATACATTATCAGCAGGTGTAGGTAGGCATGCTGCAGCAATATCCAATCTCATTCCCCTTTAAAAACTGCTGGCAGCTCAGAGCAGTGACTATGCAGGACAGCCAAGTCTATGTAAAATAACTGTCTATGTAAAAATAAGTGGTAAACCAGTGGTAGGTGGTATTTAATTGGCTTTGCTAGATTTGTTCTATTCACACCGATTCGATTTGTTATATTAAGCCCAACATTCCACTTGTGTCAGCGTATGTGTTGTCATATCTGGGTTCCAAAAAAGCAACTGGATGAGTGTGGGAAAAAATAGCTACAACCAAATTAGCTAGACTTCAGAGCCAGCCCATGTTTAGACCTGCACAAAAAACCCCTGGAAAGCTGAATATTTGACAATATTAAATATCCGAAGAAAATCAAGACGTAATCAGCTTGCCACACTCACATTTTGTTGTTCATGAGATTGAGTCCGGGGCTGCTACAAACATATATGCGGGACCCTAAGCCACTGCTTATATTTCTTATATATTTCAGCAACTGCAACAGCTTCTTTCCCCAAGCTGTTAGACTCCTGAACTCCCTGTCGCCACCCAACTCCAGATCCTCTTAAACCCCATCCAATGTCCTCAGCCCCCTCCCTCCAGACATTGCACATAATTACACAATGCCACTTTGTACTTTGTACTCTGCTATGGACATTAGCATTGTTTGCACTGAACCTTTTCGCACATGTACACTGAACCTACATGCAGTATACTTCTTGCACATCCTTGGCGTCTTTGCACTGCACTCTACTACCTCAATATATATCTGCTGCTTTCTACCTCAATATATATCTGCTGCTTTCTGCCTCAATATATATCTGCGCTTTCTACCTCAGTATATATCTGCTGCTTTCTACCTCAATATATATCTGCTGCTTTCTGCCTCAATATATATCTGCGCTTTCTACCTCAGTATATATCTGCACCTTTCTACCTCAATATATATCTGTGCTTTCTACCTCAATATATATCTGCACCTTTCTACCTCAATATATATCTGCTGCTATCTACCCCAATATATATCTGCTGCTTTCTACCTCAATATATATCTGCCCTTTCTTCCTCAATATAAATCTGCTGCTTTCTACCTCAATATATATCTGCACCTTTCTACCTCAATATAAATCTGCTGCTTTCTACCTCAATATATATCTGCTGCTTTCTACCTCAATATATGTCTGCGCTTTCTACCTCTGTATATATCTGCACCTTTCTACCTCAATATATATCTGCTGCTTTCTACCTCAATATATATCTGCTGCTTTCTACCTCAATATATGTCTGCGCTTTCTACCTCAGTATATATCTGCACCTTTCTACCTCAGTATATATCTGCTGCTTTCTACCTCAATATATATCTGCACCTTTCTACCTCAATATATATCTGCACCTTTCTACCTCAATATAAATCTGCTGCTTTCTACCTCAATATATATCTGCTGCTTTCTACCTCAATATATGTCTGCGCTTTCTACCTCTGTATATATCTGCACCTTTCTACCTCAATATATATCTGCTGCTTTCTACCTCAATATATATCTGTGCTTTCTACCTCAATATATATCTGCTGCTTTCTTCCTCAATATATATCTGCTGCTTTCTACCTCCATATATATCTGCTGCTTTCTACCTCAATATATATCTGCGCTTTCTACCTCAATATAAATCTGCTGCTTTCTACCTCAATATATATCTGCTGCTTTCTACCTCAGTATATATCTGCACCTTTCTACCTCCATATATATCTGCACCTTTCTACCTCAATATATATCTGCGCTTTCTACCTCAGTATATATCTGCACCTTTCTACCTCAATATATATCTGCACCTTTCTACCTCAGTATATATCTGCTGCTTTCTACCTCAATATATATCTGCACTTTCTACCTCAGTATATATCTGCACCTTTCTACCTCAATATATATCTGCACCTTTCTACCTCAATATATATCTGCTGCTTTCTACCTCAATATATATCTGTGCCTTCTACCTCAGTATATATCTGCACCTTTCTACCTCAATATATATCTGTGCTTTCTACCTCAATATATATCTGCACCTTTCTACCTCAATATATATCTGTGCTTTCTACCTCAATATATATCTGCTGCTTTCTACCTCAATATATATCTGTGCCTTCTACCTCAGTATATATCTGCACCTTTCTACCTCAATATATATCTGCACCTTTCTACCTCAATATATATATGTGCTTTCTACCTCAATATATATCTGCTGCTTTCTACCTCAATATTTATCTGTGCTTTCTACCTCAATATATATCTGCACCTTTCTACCTCAATATATATATGAACCTTTCTACCTCAATATATATCTGTGCTTTCTACCTCAATATATATCTGCACTTTCTACCTCAGTATATATCTGCTGCTTTCTACCTCAATATATATCTGCACCTTTCTACCTCAATATATATCTGCTGCTTTCTACCTCAATATATATCTGTGCCTTCTACCTCAGTATATATCTGCACCTTTCTACCTCAATATATATCTGCGCTTTCTACCTCAGTATATATCTGCACCTTTCTACCTCAATATATATCTGTGCTTTCTACCTCAATATATTTCTGCTGCTTTCTTCCTCAATATATATCTGCTGCTTTCTACCTCAATATATATCTGCTGCTTTCTACCTCAATATATATCTGCCCTTTCTTCCTCAGTATATATCTGCACCTGATACTGATACTTGTTACACTGTCTTGTTTTGCACTGATACTTGTTACACTGTTACTGTCTTGTTTAACTTTTTGTCTTCATGTCGTTTGTTGTGTGTGTGTTTTTTGTGCTGTCCGTGCACCTGGGACTGTAAGAAACCCAATTTCCTGTGTATGTGGATGGATGACAATAAAGCCAACTTGAACTTGATCTTTAACTTGAAGAAGCAACTTTAAACCTGTTTCTCTTGCAGCTCTAACCACTCTCTTCTACTGTCATACTTTTGGCCTGATGAGTGTCACCCTAACCTGCATAATCTCTTGTGATTGCTGACTCTTAAAGTGTCACGTTTTTCCTTTCATTGTCTCTTGCTGCAGACGTCGTTGAAAAATCTTGATGCTAAAACGTTTTGACACTGGTTTCAGCCTTACGAATGCAATCATTACGGCTGTAACAAGCAGAGAGCTCCAGGGACCATGCGCCACCGCCACATTAATTAAACATTTGATTATCGCTCCTTTGTGCACTTACTCAAGAGTGGAATTGGATGCCATCCTTTACTCCATCGATGAATGTTTTCCAGCAGAGTGAGATTCGATTGGAAAATTGATATGACCAAAAAAAAAAAAAATGCCTCTTACAGGGCAACTACCAGGCCTTTACTGCCCCAAACCTGCAGCCTTTAGGCAACCCCTCCACCCCTAGATGAATTTATTACATTACAGAAGGAGGAAATCGATTTCACCATGTCTACCTCCCCAACCACCCCCCTCCCTTGAACACCATGACTGCAATGAAAGCAATTTGATTATTTCCATAACTAGTCATCGAGCACAATGCCCTGATTTGCGGTATGCATAAATTCCTATTTATGTTAATGCATGTGAGTCATGCCCACCAGCTCTCACAGGAATTATGTGCGAGCCGGTGCCATGCGAAAGGTCAGCATATTTTACGTAGAGTTTCCGCCTGGCATTCGGCTCTCTCATTACTACCCCTGACACGCCACAAACAGGCTAATTCTTAGCATTACCCATCTTTGAATTTCAAAACAGTGAATTGCCAGCATTCCTGCCGTGCTGGTGGAGTTAAAAGCAACACTTTTTTGTTTTGTTTTGTTTTGTTTTCTCCTGAGCGGCGCAGCTGTATACATTACATTGTGCAGTGTCTTACATTATATTTGAACATGAGTTTAAAGAGCCTTTACATGAGGCAAAGGTTCTGTAACTCTCATGCCAAAAATGCTTCTATACAGTACACAGAAAGGGTCCTTCGAACATTTTTGGTACTATATAGGGCCATTTTAAATGTGTTCTTTAAAAAACAATATACAACAGAATCATGTGACTATTGCAAAGAACCACGTAAAGATTCAAATGGTTCTTTGTGTCATCATGGTTCTTTACATAAGAAATGCCTTTTCTCTAACTTTCCACTAGACATATTTCATTACTCTGTATGCAGTTTGGAAATCATATATTCATTTTTAAATGTTCATGAAAAATACACTGTCAGGGAGCTACTTTTTAACTGCAACCTTGTAAACTAGAGGCGTATAATTAAGCTGTTAACCTTGAAGAAACTGAGAGTTATTAATCTTGCTTATCTAACTTTATAGGATTGGATCTTGTGTGGCCAGTATATCAAGATGAATTGTGTGGCAATGGGGAGGTAAAGCTGCCATCAGAGCCCTATGATGTGTGCACAGGGCTCTTCCCCTAACAGGGGACAGCTGAACTGAATAAGGGAAGGAATCAGAACACTCAAAACAGGCTCTCCAGCCAGTTTAGGGAAGGCTCTTGGCTGGCGAGGAAACTGGCAGGAGAGGCTGATACTGTGGATGTGAGTTAAGCCAGGCAGGGTGTATTTTAGTTTTTTTTGTTATCAGTGTATAAACGGGTTCCTGATTAATGAAACTGCCTAAGTGTTGGCCCTGTCATCAAGAAAACACAGTTGGCTTTGCTCTCTTCGGGTGGGTAGAACGGCCCTCCCTCTCCCCCATCACCCAGCACAATGCAGTTTGATAATATTTAATGAAGTCTGAAAAGATGCGGTGGCTGGCGTCATGTGACTCAGAGCTAGCCTTCACCCTTCCAGTGTTATACCCTCCAGTCCTAGCTGGAGGGTATAATTGGAGATGACTAAATTTGTGAAAAATCCCCCCAAAATATTAGCAGTAAAGCCTCATTCATTGCTTTAGTCACAGCATTGGAATGAGCGTTGGAACGGTTGGAAAAAATTCATACAAAAATGAATCCCAAGTCTTTTTGATGCAGAAACCCAAACAAATGTCATACATAGAAAATACAATAAAAAGTCAAAAATAAAATAAAAGTCAACTAAAACTGCAGAAATACTCTTAAAAATACTTTGTACGAATTATACTATGCTATATACACAAAATGCTGAGGTAGAAACGCTATAGATAAATAACTTACTTTTAAGTAATTTTCTAGTAACACAAATAGTGCTTTGGAGTTGTTTTCTATACCAAGTCCATTATTGCACATATAGAGATAAAAGCAGTAGATAAAAGATATTGACATAAGTAGTGATTTTGCACATGGTAAGACTACTGAATATACCAATAAGATGTTGCACATAATGATAATGATTTAGCACCCAATGAGAAATTCCACCTGATATTGTGCATGGTAAGACTATTGCACATAATATTAAGATATTTCACATAATGATAATGATTTAAACCCAGTACGAAATTGCACATCTGGGAAGCAGCAGGTTATTGCACAGGTTGTCGTGTGGGTGTGTGACAGATGGCTAAAAGTGCTTCACAGTGCAGCCGCAACACTGTGGAGTGGGTGATCAGCATTTTCCATGATAGACTGAAGTCCAGACAATGTCCTGCTTTCAGCCACAGTTTCCAAGTTGTCCAGTTCCTCACCCACCACTGAGCCTGGTCTCTCAGCTTGTTGAGTCTCTTGGTGTCTGCCACTTTCATGCTGCCACCCCAGCACACCACAGCATAGAAAATGGTGCTGGCTACTACAGACTCAAAGAACATCTGCAACATGGTGTTGCTGACTCTAAAAGATCAGAATCTTCTTATGATGTACAGACTCCTTTGACTTCTCTTGTAGGTGACCAGAGTTCTTTGACCAGTTTAGCTTATTGTCTATATGCACACCAAGGTATTTGTAGTCCTGAACAATCTCCACATCCCCCCCTCCCTTAATGGACAGGAGAGTGACCGAAGACCATGATCTTCTCAGGTCCACCACCAGTTCTTTTGTCCTGTTGATGCTGAGCTGCAGCTGATTCAGCTCACACCAGTCAACAAAACTGTCCACTACCATGCTATATTCTCGTCTCCATGCCTGATAAATCTGACTATTGCGGAGTCATCTGAGAATTTCTGCAGATGGCAGCCCTCTGTGTTGTATTTGAAGTCGGATGGGTGCTGGGTGAAGAGCAACAGTGACAGAGGAACTGTTCCCTTAGAAGCTCCAGTACTACACAACACTGTGTCAGATGCACAGCCCTATAGCGGTACATACTTTTAGTCAGATAGTCCATAATCCATGAGACTAAGGGAGCATGAACCTGCACGGCAGACAGCTTACTCCGCAGCTGGGCTGGCTGAATGGTATTGAAGGCACTAGAGAAATCAAAGAACATGATCCTTACGGATCCTCCTGGGCTGTCTAGGTGGCTGTGGGCATGATGCAGCAGGTAGATGATGGCATCATCCACTCCAATCTTTGCCTGGTAGGCAAACTGAAGGAGATCTTGTGCTGGCCTAACCAGAGTGTAGAGAGTGTCCAGGACCATTCTCTTGAAGCACCTGTGGGCTTATGCCATCTGGGCCGGACAACTTGGCAGTATGGAGTCTGCATAGTTCTCTCCTCACTTGGTCCTCAGTCACGGTGATGGGCGGTCCGTGGATGTCAGAGTTGTCATCGGCAGGAGGAGAGGGAGTGGAGGGTCTAGCACGTGAGATGGTAGGAGAAGGAGAGAGGTAGGATGGATAAGATAAGATAAACCTTTATTAGTCCCACAAGTGGGAAATTTGCAAATATTTTTAGTAACGAGGAATTAAATAAAAAAACTAAAGAGAATAAAAAGAGGAAAATAAAGTAGAAGCTTAGCAATGAGCAGAGCTGCCGTAACAGGCTGCCACTCGCTGGGGGCACTGGAAGCATGTAGCATGGAGAGCCGCATTCTGGCGAGGCACTGATGTAAGAAGCCGGAGGAGCGTTGGGTGATGCTGGAGCTGGAGGAAACGTTGGGCTGAGGCCTATTGTTGTGCCTTTTAAAACAGGTTAAACTCATTAGCCTTCTCAACATCTTCATCAGTCCCCTGGCTGTTAGACTTGAAGCCAGTGATTGTCTTCATGTCCCTCCACACATCCCTGGCATTGTTCTGCTACGGCCTTTGCTCCAACTTTCTCTTGTAGCTGTCCCTTCCATCCTTTAACTTCACATACAAGTGATAATGGGAGGGAGATACGATTTGTATTGCTTCCTCCGCAGCTCATCAGACTGTTGCCCATTCCTCACTGCTCCTTTCCCTCAACCTTTTACATCCCCTTTCGTCTTCCCCATCCATATCTGCATATGGAATATGCCGAGGGAATATCCGAGATGACCATGCTATGCTTTGTAGCGTCAGCTGATTGGGGCTGTAAACAAAGAGCCCAGACAAATAGCTGTAAACAGTAGAAATGCAGTAAGATTCTCTCAAATCTCATGGTTAGAGAAGGCACAGCTTATTAATATTGAATATGCTAAATTACCTTTGTAAATAAAACAAGAAAGTTTAAAAAACACTCAGATACAGACATGGAGCAGTCATAATCATGCTGAGGCAGGCTCGTGCCTGGGCACTAATAAAAAGTAAAGTGAAGCAATGAGCAGTCAGCGATGCAACGCCTGTGAAGCAGTGTGTGGGGACGGTACCTTGCTCAAGGTTACCTCAGTGGTGGCACTGGCAGTCCTGGGATTCAAACACACGACCTTCCGATTCCAATTTAGCTTGCATAATAAATGACACTGGTTGACAGCAATCCAGAGCATTATTAGAAATGAAAGACATGTGATTTTAATGTCAATAACATTTGGATAACATCAGCTTTGATATGGTCAACAGAGCATTTTGTAAAACAGACTACAAAACAAGGCAATTCTGAGGCCTCCGGAATGCAAATTGTTTTGACACAATCAGTATATGAAGGTTTTTAATTTGATTGTTCGTAATAGCAAAAAAGTCTGCAAAGGTCTGTGCCAAACAAACAGCAGTTCAGTATTTCTTTAGACTACTGACTACTGCTTTTTTTTTATAATATAAGGCTTTGTCTGAGGTTTTGAAAACAATTAAGTTCAGGTAAGACAAGGTGAGAGGGGGTGGATAGTTACTGTCGTATTAAACCATTATCCAAGAAATGTCTTTGCAGAGAGCTGATATCCACTCAAACGAAATGAAACACAGGAGTTATTTGACTTACAAACTGAAAATGTGGGGATTTCCACCTAAGCATAATTAAGTTGTTATGCTGTACATGAAGTAATTCAGAATGGTCTGATGTGAAAAGCTCCATTAAGATTGCCCCCATAAACCCAGCAGGACAGCCAGTGCTGTCTCCTGATGCGACAGAATTGCCAGTTCTCCTCCAAACATGTAAGCTGTCCAGTGACGGTGGCAATGGCATTTCGAAAAGATAAGATTGGGGGAGCCTTATCTAGCGGATGGAATTGGACGGAAACTCTGCGTGTGTGTGTGTGTGTGAAGTACAGTTTGCGATTCAGTTCTGGCCTGGGAACTTTAACGGCTTCCCCAAAAAACCCTTTTATAAACAGTGTCTCCTAACTCAACGGAAGTAAGGATTATTCCAGTAACTGCAATACATTAATTTAATGTTGAATGTAAAATTAGCACTTTGCATACTAGTTACGCAGTCATGCAAGGGGAACGTGATATTAGCGTTCTTGGCCTGTGATGTTTGGTAATATTCGGGCTAATGTGTATATCCTTAAGCGTCCTCCTTGCTGTAGGACTGCTGATGAGCCTGTTGACAGTGAATGTAAGTGACAGCTCCCACTCTGCAGCTTTTCCCGCCTGGTCATGACTTGCACTGCCCTTTTTTAGAATTTGTTCAGCAAGGAAGCGCCTTCAGCTGGGTTTTTCATTAGCAAACAACCATAAGGTTGGACAGCCACTTACAAGCAAACCCAAGTTGTCATTACGATCTAATCAGAACCGTTGCACTTTCGTTCCTGTTCAGCTTCTCAGTGTCAGTAATTTCAGACCCTTCCAGATAGCTCCATGGGTATCCTCTATCAACAGTATCTGTAGACCGTCAGGATCCACCAGATGCTTCTTGACCCACCCAACATGCCTACAATGGGATGGATCAGGTTTTTTTCTTGTCAGGGTTCCAAGTTCCTGCAGTCCGATCGCTGGTCCCGTTGGATTTGTGCCATGAATAGGGTGGGATGGCTAAAATGAAAGGACGACACAGATACCTCTTCTTTCATTAGCACAAAGTGCTGCTAATGAAGAAGCAACCCATTTCATTCTTCCTCTGACTACTAAGGGTGGGCGGATATCAGTCCTTCTGATCCTCACTTTTTTTTTTAGTCAACACCAGCAAAAAGGGTTAATTTTTTTCAGCAGTGAACAGAAAAGCTCTTTTTTTTAATCCAAGTTTTTTTATTCTGAAAAAGTAAAAAAAATAAGATGTGTATCACTCTTCTGGTTCTCCAGTGGTTCTTCAGTGATTGTTTGCTCTTGAACGCTTTTCCTGGTTAAACTGACTTCTTACTGAGCACTACACAGAACCATTTTTTTTAAAGAGTGGCCGGATAGGGACTAAAAACAAACGAAGAAACAGAAAAACTTCAAAAAACAAACAACAACCGCAGAAAAAAAAACAGCACGTTTCCTTCTGAGGACCATCTAAATGTCCCCACCTTTACAGGTTTTATGGGTATCTTATCATTATGAGGACATTTGGTCACCACAAAGAGATAAATAAAGGGGCACACACACACATACAAACACACACACACACAAACACACACACACACACACACACACACATACACAGCTACATGAGACAAAGAGAATGTTCTGTAACGGTAGATCAAACACATATTCCTAACACTAGTTAGGATGGTCTTGGCATGGACATACAGTTCTATAAAAACAAACAAAAAAACAAACAAAAAAAAAACTGAGAAAAAACGAAAAATATAATTTGGTCTAGAACATTTATTTGTGAAGATCCTTCTATGACTTCACTCCAAACAACCCTTTTTGGAACCTTTCTATATTTTTAATTATTTCTCCACACAGTCAAATTAAAAGGCAGTTTATTTTATATGAATGCAAAGATTTTTAGATCTTTCAAATTGTCCACTTCTTCACCACAGAAGGCACCGTTAAAAGTATCTGGATATTCAAAAAATAACTGCAGTAATTATGAAATTAACAGCAATTATACTTCAATTAACCTTCAAGACAACTGCAGTCATACTCAGTTTCAGTAATGCAGTCTGTATAAAACATGTATTTGTGTCTAGAAAACGGCATTTTACTGCAATGTAATGCATTTAATGCGGATGTTTTACCCTCAGGGAAACTGCAATACTGCCATGGAAAAGTGCAGCATTTTTGTAAGCGCTAGCCTTGGTATTTCTTGGTATTAGAATCAAAAAAGAAAATGAGCTGTATGCCCATACCTGGCCACAAATCTGAATGTTGGCACTCAAAAATCAGCCAGTGTTATGTCTTACCTTGCCAAAACGTCCCTTGTAGCTCCATATAAAACCACTTGATAGCTTGAACCACCTTATCAGCACATGCTCCCAGCCTTAAAACTGAAGGTATATTTCGACTGTATAGAACCTTAGCAGAAAATAAATGATAAAATTGAATGAGGAATACGCTTAGTTTGACGTAGGGCTGAATTAACGTTAAAAAAAAAAACAATACTAAAAACTCTACTGACGATACTGGTGCGCATGCGTAATAGGGGCGTTTAACAAGTTTGTCGCTATTTATAGTATTTTATTTATATTATTCCACTGTCATGTGTGTTTTCGTTTTAGTATTTGATCTCTTCAATTTTCTCCTGTCCTAATACTTGCTTCCGTCGAATTCCTCTTCGGCGGAATCTCACTCAAAATGCACAGAAGAGACTCGAATCTGGTGTTTGATTCCACCAGGGGGCGCCATCGACACGCCATTCTGGCAGCTTTGGGCTCCTTATTTTCGGAGGGAGAGAGGAAAAACGCAGGACTGATCGAGGAGGTAGATGAGGGGCGGTGTGTGTGGAGAGAGTGTGTGGGGGGGGTGGGGTAAGAAAGCTCTTTTTGAAAATACTTTGCCCTGACGTCAGCAGGAACGGCAGGGCGCGCGCGTGGAGAGCGGACGGCGCGCTCCGGTGCCACTGACTCGCGGAGGATTTCCAGACGCGCATTTTTGTTTGTTTTTTTGTTTTTTAAATTTTGTTTCTGCTTTGTTTTTGTGAGGCGGACGAACTTGGAATAAACGCACCGACCATGCACGCGGTCACTTTGCTCCTCGTCCTCGCGCTCGGAGTTGGCTGCGAAAATCTGGAAGGGCCAACAGGTAAGGAGACATCCACGTGCGCTCCCTGTCTCCCTCTCTCTCCCTCTCTCTCTCTCTCGCGCGCGCTGCGGTCCGGAGTCCCAGGGGTTCTCCTGTCAAGCTGGCAGAACCCTGGGGGGGCTTCAGTGGCGCGCGTTTTGTCACTTTTTTGGTCTCCTGCTTTCCGCGCACCTGTTAAAGTTGTGCGCAACTTGGCAGGAGCGACTGTGCGCAACGCGCGAGAAATTGCGCCACAAACGCGTGTAGATGTCTTCTTATTCGGACCGTTTGGAGATGGGACGGCGCTGGAGCGCACTGGGGGACCCCGGTCCTTTGGACAGGCGCTACAAATTTGCACCGTCATGGATATTCTGTGTTCAGAATGAGTGTGCCGTTTGCACCGATTTTTGATAAATACCGCATTGCTCTCGAGGGACAGATCTAAAAGGGTATAACGGCGCAGTGGTGACGGTTGGGATATCAGTCAACCCCCCCCCCCCACCCCCCCTCTTTATTCCTTCTCCCATGGGGTGGTTGACGTAGACAATAAACAGATTGATAAACGGCCATAAAGCTTCATTCATTTTCCAGAGGAAGATTACTGCTGCGTTTTTATTTAGTACAGCAGTTATAATGGTGGTGGCACATGTGCAACTTTGCTTTCTCTTTCTAGTTATTTCTGGACCCTCCGAGCAGCTGCGAGCTGTCACATAAGACGCGCTGCTTATGATCGTATTAGGACTCTGCAGGTTTCTGCAGAGTGGAAGCTGTTATAGCTGCAGCTGCATATTAAAGTCTATGTATTCGAATGCAGTGTCATTAAAGTCCCTGTTGGTGTAATGGTCAGGCGTCCCAATACTTTTGCCCATACTTTAATTAGTCCCACAAGTAGGAATATACAGTAGTTCTTTAGTCTATCTCTCTTTTTTCTGTCTCTCTTTCTCTGTTTCTTTCTCTCTCTCCCTTTTTCTCTCTCTTTCTCTCTCTCTCTCTCTCTCTCGTTCTCTCTCTCCCTCTTCTGTTATCACTAAAGGGAAGCTTTAGATTATTCATGCCTCTAACTTGCTGAGAGAGTCTCCCCGTCTTCAGCAAACTGCAGCTCCGTTTATTTAGACTCCTATTAGAGAAACGTTCTCTGATTTTTAATCACTTAAACACTAATCACTGCAATCACTGGGAGCTCTGTTGAACACAGCCCCATGTAACCGCGTTAACTGCTGTTTGGTATTGTTTGCATCGTGATTATTTGATTAGGCTTTTAGTCTTCTCATAGTTATCCTAATGAGCGAGCCCTGTAGATGTGCAGCTGAAACCTCGCTCTGTTCAGTATAATAGCAGTTACAAGATTTTTTTTTTTTTTTTTTTTTAAAGAAAGCCTCTCACTGAAGAATTTCACTTTTTGTTTGTTTCCCATCTGTTTTCGAACCCCCTGTGAAATAATTGGCTAGTAGTTCACTCTCTGACACGATCTGCAAAACTGCTAGCCAATCACGGCGCAGGACAGAGACACTGCTAGCCAATCATAGTGCAGGAGGCGTGGTTTTGCCTGATTACGGGTGGAAAGAAGACTGACAATGTTTTGTCTGTTTAAAACGGGTAAAGGCTGGTCGTGCTGTGGTGGTCCTGAGTTCCTCAGGTGACACAGACCGCTCGGACATGAGCAACAAACGAGAAAAAAAACTAGCCCTAACCCTAACTAGAAAGGCAGCTGGTGGCTTAATGGTTAAGGATCTGGCCCTGTGTTGAGAAGGTTGTGGGTTTGAACCCCAGGACTGCTAGTGGCACCACTGAGGTACCCTTGAGCAAGGTACTGTCACCACACACTGCTCCCTGGGCGCTGAGTCGCTGGCTGCTCACTGCTTCACTTGGTGAAAGGGTTAAATACAGAGAAAGAATTTCACACTGTTCACACTGTGTGCTGTGTTCACTATAAGGGGCCACTTTAAAATAGCAAACACACTGTATGAAGTTTGCTGTGGTACTTTTGTGGGATGAGTGTTTGAGGAGCTTAAGCCAACTTTAAGCTTAGTCAGTTTTAAAGAATAAATGTCAGACCGTAATCAGGTGATTCTCTTCGTTCCTCCATATTGACAGCCCACCCTGAGAAGGAAAAGTGATATCCTGCCATCTCTGTATTCATTAAGAAAACAAGTTTTCTTTGGTTTGTTGCTTTCTTAAAGCTATGCAAGAGGGACATAAGCACAGGACATGACAGTATAGCGTAATATTTGCAACCACAAGCTAATTTGCAAGGTTCTTCATGTCCTCCTATTTTTCTTAACTGCTGTTTCGACACGCATGCTCATGGTGAAGCATTAGCAGCTCCACTAGCTCTGCAAATACATTCTTACATTTCAGCGGCAAGTTATTTCACGTCCGTATGAATCTCCTCTGCTTCCATTCGCGTCGGTTTTATAACATCTAGTACGTGAGGCCGGGTGCTGAGACGTGCCGTGGGTTTTTGATGGCGACCCTCTGTTCGCTCCTGTATCAACTCCACATCAACACTGGAAGGCAGTGTTCATCAAACGAATGGCCGCTATGGGTGACTTGCAGGCTTCATGGAGCATTAGCAAGAAGCAACATTTCCTTGGAGGACAAGGCAAAATACGCCTCTGGCAGTGGAAGAGAAGATCTTCGGGGTTTAATTGTGAACTGTTTGCAATTAGTTGACCCAGTTAGAAGAACAGCCACAGAAAGGTTTTGGCTGTATGGTCTATGTTTACTGTCTGTAGAGTTAATTTGGGGGGGGGGGGGGGGGGGGGGGTTGTTGGGTATGTCCCTTCTTCTCCCCAGTTCCGTTTTCCAC
>JBBPCZ010163169.1:0-37571 GCA_037974445.1 Brycinus macrolepidotus
CCTGCAGAGCCCAACATCTCCTGTGATCCTGAGGTACAGGTGAGTGTGCAGATGACTGTTTCACTCAGTGTGAACCACGCTGATGTGACATGCCAAATATACTCCTTGAGGATCAGCCTGTACAAGTGCATGCTCGAGCTTGACTGTGCTAAAAACAAAATTTGAAATAAAAAAAACCAAAGCTTGAAATTGAGAAGCTCGAGCATGAATAGAAGGTATTGCCATACGTTCACCAGTCTTTCATCAATATGTGTGTGCATTACCGAGTTTTCACTTTCCATTTGTAGGAACGGGAGCAAATAAACAAAGACATGACAAAGCTTCACTGTGTTCATAGTCTGTATCTTTTTTTTTAATAAGTGAAAAACCCTGTGGGATGGTCGAGGGTCAAAGGGTCAACAATATCGGGGGGTATAGGTATCAGGACTGGGGTCTTTTCCCTTCTGATGGTGGTGATGTTGTGTAGTACCACACATGCTGAGACCACCTGACAGGCCCTCTCTGGCTTCACACGTCAAAATGTGCCTTCAAGATTCCAAAAGTCATTTCAATCCTGCCCCTCGTGTTGGCATGATCACATGTCATCTAAGGGTTGAAAGTCTTTAGCTCATTCTGCTATTGTAACATCAAAGTCATGTTCATATGAGACAATCCTGAATAAAAGTTGTGCCACTGTGTTAAACAACGCCATAATTTACATCAGCGTAGACCAGCAGCCTATGTGGGTGAGAAAAGGACTGAAAACTTGTCAGACAACGGGGGAAGAAATGTGAGATGCCCTTTAGATAGTACATTAACGTCATAATTAAGGATGAGGCTGACAAAATACAAATCACCATGTTCAGGTTCCATTTTACTGTGTGTTGTACTTATATAACTATGCATGTGACGAATAAAGAATCTTGAATCTTGAATCACCACCTTATGTGGATCCAATAAGTGGAGAGAGAAGGTAAACTTAATGTAGGGCATCATGTAGTCCATAGCCCATATATCAGATCAATTAAAATATGATGAAAGATACCTGTACATTGATTTCCGATTCACATAATCCCCTCATGCTCTCCCAGGGGTGCCCTAAAAGGGATGTGTTTGCAACTCAATTACCCTTGGAAATCATGTGGGGAAATTGTGTTCAGTTTAAACCGCACTTCGCCTGTGCAAATACAATATTTTACAAAAAAAATAAAGATAAAAATAAAATAATTTACTGATAATTACAATAAAGATTCTGTCAGTCTCTAAAAACCCTTGCCCTGCGGAGAAAGCCAATCACAATTCAGGCGCCGATGTCCCGCGGATTTTCCAGGCACGCCACTGGCTGCGGAGAAGTGGTGTGTGGAGGGGTGGGGCTTGTGGAGGGCGGGGTTACGCTAAACCACGACCTAAGTAAGAACATATTCTGGTCGGAACAGGATTGAGACGCTGCATAAATTGCCATGGCAACATACCTCTGGTCAAACCTATTCACCTTTTGTAGTTAGTCATGAAGTTATGCCTCACGTGACCAAGTTACTCTCGAACTTAGTGTGATAAGCCAGTAATCTCGCTTCGTAGTACAGGCCCCTGGTAATAAAAGCTCTCCATATCCAACTTCCTCATCCATTTATTTAAACAACCCCCCTCATCCAATCCACCCGTAATTCTACTTTGTTACTGCTCCAGCACTCCCCCTAGGCCTTGAACCTCTGCGTGACACCTGTGGTTATTCTGAATGAGTTATTGCCAAAATCTGATTTTCTTAAGTTGTCTTATGTGCATGTAAACACACTCTGTGGTAGTACTGGCAGTTTGTTTTGAACTTTGAGAGTTCCACCAATCATCACATACAGTGACAGGCTCCCAGGGAAGCCCGGCATTCTGGGGGGACCTAAAATAACATCTTAATGTCCAAAGCATTGGTTGTTTTCATTTACATTCTAATCAAACCACTTTGGGACCTCTTCCATCAGGACAGAAATCATGGGATAAAGACCAACCTTATGGTTTTTGTATTGATCTTTAGTGGCCCTTTCCCCTAAGGAGGCAAATGGTTCCTGGTGATTTTAGCAAAATACACCCTACAGTACAATGGAGACATCCTGTTTCACAAGTTACGGAGACACATCACAGAATCAGACTTGGATAGTAACGGAATACCCGATACAACAAAATGTACCTGTCCATTAAGGTCATAGAAAAAAGACAATTTAGAATATATAGACAGTGATAACATTAAAACCACTCTTAGCACTCCTGGTGATTTTCCTTCCTGTTGTCACCTGCATTACCGAAACCTTCCCTTTAACACCATTCCAAAAGCTAGTGAGTGATGTTTGATGGAGAAAATACTGATGGGATAGGCTCTGGGTACCTATAACCCTAATAAGAATTAAGCGGTTACAGAAAATGAATGAATGAATGAATACTGATGATGTGAAAGGTAGTAAGACAGCAAGAAAATCATTAAAATGCTATACCGCAAGCTAAAAAGTCTGTAGGTCATTAAAACCAGATGCGTGTCTGTCTGCATTCAACTGACATCCTCTTAAACAGATATACATCTAAAGAAATACTGTATATTCTAGTCTTTTTGGACAATGTATGGTACAATTTGTGTAGTACCTTTACTGTTTGTTTTTAAAAATGAACAGGCTAAACTGCAAACTTCAGTTTAGCCTGTTCATTATTAAGTACAGGCATTCAAAATTTGATGAAGCTGACACATTAACTAAATTAATTTGAACACAATTTTGCAGATGTGGCTGCAAATGTAGTGGATTCATCTGCCAGCATGTCCAGATGGCTGGAGTGAATATGGAGTCTTGTATTATTTTTATTGTTTTTTTTTGTTTTTTGTTTTTTTGTGTGTTGCACCATGGTCCTGGAAGAATGATGTTTCATTTCACTGTGTACTGTGTATATGGCTGAAATGACAAACACCTACTTGACTTGAAATACTTCTAAAAATGCTAATTTGCACCCCATCTTTTAGTTAAAATTTCATGTAGCCGTTAAACCAGTTTTAAATCAGGATTGATGTAGTATGAGCAGCAAACAGAAGCAATCCTTAAAATTACTATTTCAATTTACAGACAGTGTATTTGATCATTTTTATACAGCAGTAAAATTCCAAAAATAATGTGCAATTGCATTTGGTAGGGCAACTTGGAATTGAAGTGAATGACCAAGGAAATCCATTAAGGAAAGGTGTGTGAAATATTTTCCCCACAACAATGTGCTGCATAAGAGAGAAGCATTGATCAGTCTATATTTGTATTTTCTCAAAATGGATAATGTAGGGATGTCTTTTTTGTTGTAAATGGTCAAATATTTGTAAAAGGAGACAAAATCTTTTGACAAAAAACAGTAAAGTATTGCAGCATTAAACGTGAGAGCTTATCTGAGAAATTTATCACATGTTGTGTTCATTAGTATAGTATAGGATTAGAGGTCTTGTATTAGAGGTCTTGGTTTGCTTCACTCCTCACCTTTAGTAAGCACTGCAACTCTAAGCCTACTTTCTTTGTGGGACACTTTTTTCCTCTCTTTCAGTGATACACACAAAACCTACTTGAGAGCTAATACCTCCCTCTTGTGGAGAACTTTAGCTATAGGCATTTTAGACATGTGTGAGGTAACTCGCAGCTAGTCTATACTGTACTAAAAATGTTTTCACATACTGAACAGTCCCTCATGGGACTGGACCAGTGCACACTGGCTGGGAAGCACAAACACACACTTAGAAATATACACACAGACCAGCGAGACAAAGCTTAATTTCTCAACAAAGCATAATTAACCCTCAGTGTCCACTCCAAACAATCTCCTATGTCTCGCTAGCTGGTGTGACTCAGTTGTTTAAAGTGTTCCGGCTCCTCTTATAATTACTTGCAGCAGTCACTTGTTTAGGGGAGGAGTAATACACCCATCCTGGGAATTTGATGAGAAATTGATTCATGATAAATGCTTGCGTGGGAGGAGTTCTGAGTGCTGTATAACCTTAGTATCTGTAGCTTGTGGCTGTCGGTGATAGTATTTACTGGTGTGAGGAGTATAAATAAATGGGCTCAAAATAGAAACAATGGTGATGATGGTGGGTGATGATACACTTCTCACCCTGTAATGTACACCAAAGAAACCAGTGTTTTCAATGATTTAACAAATGACATAATTATACGGTGGGTCTGACACCTTTGAATTGTTCAGTGAATGAAGTAGGTGCAATAAAGCAATGTAATCAGATACTGTACAGTAGAGCTGTGAAGCTACACCAGAGGTCTTGTACTGAGGAGAACTGCCTCTGTCTTCCAGGTTGGTCAGGCAATAGTCTGTTCTCTGGGGAGTACAAAATAAATGGGTTCATAAGGAGCTTCTGTGCAAAATAATTTGTTAATGGTTAATCATTTTTATATAGTAATCATTTTCAGAGTCTCTAACAGTTCCTCGTGTTTGTTCAAGACATCAGTGAGTGCAAAATGCTTCACTCAGCCAATGAACAAATCATCAAGCAGTCAGCGCCCTGTAGCAGTAATGCTAGTGTCCTACTGAACAAAACCTGAAGAAGTTACTTTTAAAATTCTTTCTTCTACTTCCCAAAAAAAAAAGAAATAATTTCATAAACAGCTAGAAATACGTTTTTTCCCCACTTTTATCCATTAATCTTCATGTTGTTTATTACAATGAGAGGAACAAGGAGTATATTTAGGGAGTTTTTCCTCGCCTCTGTCGCCTTTGGCTTACTCACTAGGGGCTCGGACCTGGATTCTGTAAAGCTGCTTTGTGACAACTTGGTTGTAAAAAGTGCTATATAAATAAAATTGAATTGAATTGAATTGAATATACCAGTATGGGACTGTAGCATTTGTGTAGGCTGAAGGAGGAGTTTTAGGCAGATGCACGTGCAGGGGATGATTTATTTGAATATGCAGATGGGTAAACACAGAACAGCTGGGAACAAGGAGTGATTGCAGAGGAGGGGTAACAGACAGGACAGGCTTAATAAAGATGAGGAAGAAACAGATTGAACAGACTGAAAAAAAAAATGGAGGGACTAGACATAGGGCAAGAAGACAGGAACTGAGAAAATATCAACAGGGAGACTGGACACAGGACAGGACAGGTGCAGGGAAACAGGGTTGGACCAGGGACGGAGAAGAAGTAAACAGAAGTGAACCAGGTGGTGTAGACAGGACAGGAGGAGGTGTTGGCGAGACTGGGAGCGGAGGAGGGACCAGAAACAGAGAGGTGAACTGGGAACTAGACTGAAAATGGGGCTTGACAGAGATGGAAACAGAAGAATGAGCATGAGAATGGACCTGGGATGGAATAGCGAATGGGACACTAAACTGGAGACCAGGCCCCAAAGAAGATGGGGGACTGGACAAAGGGCTGAGCATGGGTTATGATGGGAGAATGAAATGAGACATGGACTTGTGGTTTAACAGGGAAACAAGTCAGTAGCACATCAGCTACAGCAACTTGTGACATAATGACAGGGACAGGGACCATGACAAGAACAGACACAATTACAGGAACAACAACACGGACGGGCAGTCTTCCCTTGTTAACCAGGGAGCAACATAGCATGGGGGACAAGACCGAAAACAGATGACAAGGGACCAGGAGCCAGCGACAAGGGGTCTGAAGCCAGTGATGAAATTCTAGAAGACTGGGAGGCTGTTGGCGCGGGACTAGGAAGCTGAGAGGCCAACGGCAGGGGACCAGGTGGGGAAACAGGTGGCTGGGCATACGGCAAGGCGGGGCCAGAAGGCTGGACGTCTGGTGAGGTGGGGAAAGGTAGATGGACGTCTGGCTGCTTGGGACCAGGCAGATGAAAGGCTGAATGCTCAGCACCAGGATGACGGACAGCTAGCTGCTCGGCATCAGAAGACTGGAGGGCTGCTTGCATTGAACCTGGAGGTGTGGGCACTGGCTGTTCGGAACCTGGTGGCATGGGCACTGGCTGTTCGGAACCTGGTGGCATGGGCACTGGCTGCACAGAACCTAGAGGTGTGGGTGCCGACTGCTCAGAACCTGGAGGAGCCAGCGACAAAGAACCAGGAGACAAGGGTGCTGGCAACAAAAAAGAAATGAAAAACCAGGACACAGGGGTGCTGGCAATGAAGAACCAGGGGACATGGGTGCTGGTGATGACAAGAAGTTCTCTGGAGCAGCAGGTGACTGGAAACCCTTTGGAACATCAGGGGCACAGGCGGTGACTGGATGCTCAGCACCAGGAGGACAGGAACTGCAGGGGGCGCCATCAGTGATGAGGAGGCGCCCTCCAAAGCAGCAGGCACCACTGGCAAAGAGGCACCCTCTAAAGCACTAGGCGCTGCTGGTGAGGAGGCACCCCCAGCGGCAGTAAGGAGCACCAGTAGCACTGACCAGCTCTCCAGAGCAGCAGGTGGTGCCACTGGCAACAAAGAACGCTCCAGAGTGGCAGAGGGTGCCAACGAGGAGCTCTCCGGAGCACCAGGGATGTTAGTGAAGTACCCGCTGGGACACCAGAGGGTGCCAGCGAAAAGGTGCCTTCTGGAGAACTAGGGGGCGCCAGTGAAGAGGCGCTTTTCCTTCTGTGGTAGCTTCTCGTCTTGCCAGCACCTACTTCGGGGCATCTTCTGCAATGCTTGGGGGATTTATGTGCCTGGACTCAGCATAGCAAGCTGGACAAAGGATCAGAGGCCAATTCATTGTCAACAGTCAGGGCACATTGCGGCATAGCGAAGCCGCAAATATGCCCAGCATTGTCCTCTAGAATGCCAGGCAGCAAAAGAGGATCGAGAGCCTGATTTGCCATTTCACCCACAGCCGGAGCAGAGGACCTAAGCCAGAAACCCCTGTGGCAGCACCTCCACAGCGCTTTTAACTGTGCCGTGCAAGACAACTGCCATGAAAGCCCAACCTGCAAGCCCCAAGCCTTCAGCCGCAGGGCTGCTCTCAGCCTCCTTGGCCCACATGCCCCAAGGCCACCTTGTGGCCTTGATCTAAGCCCCCATGCTGTTTGAGGAGGGAGTCAGGCCCCGTTTCCCCCAGAGCAGCCATGACTAAATCTACCAGTCGGCCAATACGTTCATCCCCCTAACCTTGCAGAGGAGCTGCAGCCAGTTGCATCGCTCACAGCCGCCCTTGGGAGTGGCCCTCTCCCTAAGCCTGGCCCAGTCACCTACCTCAACCAAGCACGAATAGTAAACAAAGTCTGGGGTTCCCAGGCTTGCTGCATTCATTGTTGGCTGACCCATCTGTAGCATTTGTATAGTTTGAAGGAGGACCTTTAGGTGGATGCACTTGCATGGGAAAATGTATTTGTAAACTTAAACACTGATAGACTGTACAAAATAATATGAAAACCAAAGCATAATACAACATATACGGAGTAGGGGTTATGGTGGATCAACAAGCATGAACACACAGATGGGTTAACACAGAACAGCTGGGAACAAAGAGTGATTACAGACAAACAGGTGCAAACATTAAACCGGAGGGCAGGACGGGGCGGAGTCATGGAGTGAAAAAACAAATAGAAACCACATGGAGCAGGGCACGACAGAATCAAAACATTAGCACATGTTTAATGTAAAAAAAGACAGGGCATGGCAAAAGGGCAAGAAACAGAACAGGGAATGAGAGATGCAGAACAGAATGGGGCAAGACTGTTACACTGTGATTTTTTGTATGTAATTTTATTAAAGATATAGGTGTATACAAATGTCTGAGTATTTATAATTACAGAACAATTTAGGAAGCAATATATTTAGAACATCCAAAAAGAACATTTGAGCAGTTTTTGATCAGTTAGTTATATTACTGTCAAAACTGAAGACAAATTTCCTAATAAATTTGCACACATCATCATCGTTGTCATGGTGTGAGTAATGGAGCTGGAGTGAGCCAATCCAGCTTGGCCAGGTGGTTCAAACTGAGCCAGCAGCTCAGTTTTACTTGATTTGCTGATTACAGTATTTAATGTATTTTTGTATTAAATTTACACAGCAAAAGATAGCCTTGCTGTGCGTCAAGTAATCATATCAATCGGTCTTTTTCAAACGCATTCAATTCAAGCGCATACGGTGAAATCAATAAATGAAGGAGAAGCATGTGATCATTTTCTTGTACCTATCTACTAGCTACAGTCAGGGTTGGTCTCTCACTAAAAACTGACACCTAGTGGTGAAAAATGATAGGTGGTCTGTCTTTTCTGTGACCACGTTTTATAAAGGTGTTTAAAGCCATTGGGCCATTAGTGGCGGATGACAAACTTTGTAAACACAGAATTTAAAATACTACTGAATTTTAACGAATTCCTCAAAATGGATTTTGAATCCATTTTTTTTTAATAACGCTAATGAGATATTCCACTCATGTACCTCTAACCATCCCTACATTAGTCAATGACAAAAGGCTAATGCTACACCAGTCTACAAATTATTAACATCTGGGTAATCAGATGTTTTCTAGGTTAGTGATGGTTCACAATTTCTAGCAGCACCCCTGAGTATAGCTGGCATGTTCCTTGCTAGTTAACTAGCTAACTTAAGGTTTGCATGAAGTAAACCACGGCAAGTGCAAGGTCACAGTGCAAGGTCACCTGTAGCACACCTGCAGATGGATATATGAAATATATGACCTGCCAAAGATAAGTCACGTCATATACTTTTGTCACTTCAGATGTAATTTTTCCTATCAAGCCCCTGGTTCTTTTACATCTAAAGTTAATCATTTAAGAAAAGACGTGCCACTAGACAAGGGAAAGTGGGATAAAGAAGCTGAATGGAGCAGGTGTTCTTATAAATGAATACTGAATTTAATACTGAATTTATAAAAATGTCATTATAATGTATTTAATAAGTGTCTTTATAATTTATCTATCTTTTGTGCAAAAAGAATGAAAATTTTAATTGATAAAAGTAAATATTTGTGCCCCCACATTTTATCACACTCTGATTTCAACTGAGGGCAATAGGGCCTGCAACATATCTAAGAGGCAGGTGACAGCATTTCTGTCTCTTCAAGTATTATGAAAAGACAGGTCAAGAGACAGTGTGCCAATTTGACCACAACACAAATTTTAAAACCCAACTTTATGCCTTTTGCTTCCCTAAAAGTCATGAAGGAAAGACGTAATGGGATCATTTTTTGGTTTCTTATAGGGGAAATGCCCCTCCAGGCTTAACCCCCCTGTACATAAATCTCAAGTGATTCCACTGATTCCACATATTCCTTTGAAGCAGATTTCTGCTGCTGGAGTGGTTCTGCTAACCACTGATGCCAAAATAACACCAGTCCCCAGGGAAAACCCTTAGCTAAGTGTTGCTGAAATCAGGCACTGTTCATTTGCATCTATATTTATCCATATAATAATACCTTTTTGTCTGTTTGTTATTATTAAAGAACCTAAAAATAAGATAAGAAAGAACTTAATTTATCCTGAGGGAAATTCTTTTGTCATTAGCATGCTCAGGGCAACAAAAGAATAAAAGATAATAGACAATAAACAATAGTCCAACACAATTACAAGAACATTATTGTAACAAAATAACTGTAAATCTTACACACAGCAATGCCAGTGTTAGTGTGCTGTACCAGCAGATCAGTAGTGCAAAATGACTTATGAAACTGACTTAGTATTAATGCAATACGAATAAAAATAAATGCAATAAAATAGCAGCAGATGATGAACATTCAGTTAATTCAGTTAATAATAATTCCTATAGACATTTTAAACAAACAAAAAAAATCAACAGAAAGGGTAAATTTACCTTGGGTTATTCACGGGATCTTCATACTTTGTAATGAAATTCAGTTGTATAAGGATAATCAAATGAATTGTCTCTTGTACATACATCAGCTTCTATAAAGCACTTCTCCTGTGTTTTCTATTTTGTGTGTGAACATTTCGCACTTACTGTCATTTGAGCTTCACTGGAGCAGAAGTAGCAGCCTGAAGTGGTTGCCAAGAAACTGGTCTGGCAGGTGTGACACTGACACGTGATAATCATCCCTCCAATGTATAAAGATGAATGAGAACACAAATGAGGGAGGGACAGATGAAGAAAGGGTTGTCCTACCTGACTATAGGGATAGAGCTCAGTCCTAGACTGCAAGGAGAGGCTCATTGTTCCACCAGGCCATTGAGGACAGTTCCCACCAGCACAACACCACTCAGCTCCTCTACCGTTCTTGGATGGCACATCATGGCACAGTATGAGCTCTCACATTTTGTTGTATTTAACTTCTTTATAAACGTGTAGTGTCTTAGATCATTTATGTATATTTTATTTAGTAGGGATGCACAGTGGCATCAGAAATCATATTGGTATGGGCAGATAAGTGCTTGGAAAAAGTCTTGGGATTGGGCTGGTATTTAGAAATCAAATTTATATTTGATTATTTATTTTTTGTATTTTGGAAATGCAAAACATTTGGGCACTGATCTACTAAATGTCTGCATTATATTAATTTTACAGCTTGTATGTAGTTCTTTAAATGTACACGTTTATTTATGTTCATGTCTTGGCATTGGCACTTATGTACATGAAAAATTGTGTGTGTGTGTGTATGTGTGTGTGTGTGTGTGTGTGTGTGACTTTACAAAACTCAAAGCAGCTTTTTACTTTAAAATTCCAATCAGCAACAGCTGGAACTTTGAAGCTATTAAGCTATGAAGCTGTTTATTCCTGTGGAGAAGCAGAGCGTTTGAATAGTCTGAACAGACCGCCTACTTTTAGATCTTTAGTGAAGTGCTTCAATTAAAAATAAGTGATTTTTAAGTGTCGTAGTCTTTAAAGGAAAGTAAAGTAGCCCCTTATAGTCATCCGTGAACACACAACAGCACACAACGTGACTTTCTTTCTCTGCATTTAACCCATTCACCAAGTAAAGCAGGGGGCTGCCACCAATGAGGGGCACCCGGGGTGCAGTGTGCGGGGACAGTACCTTGCTCAAGGGTACCATAGTGGTGTCACTAGCAGTCCAGGGATTTGAACCCACGACCCTCTGATCCCAGGGCAAACTCCCTAACCACTAGGCCACCAGCTGCCCATTGGACCGGTATTGGCTGATACAAGAGGTTTCAGTATATGTATCGAAAAAGAAAAAAATATATTGCGCTATCTCTACTTAACCTACTACCCTGGTCTTTAGTATCTGATACTTAGACACTAAAACTATCAATGATGTGATACAGAATCTGACTGTGGAAAGGTGGGGACTTTCTACTAATCTGACAGTTCTTCAGATTCTTCATGTACACTCTATACCAGTATAAGATTACTTCACACTATTGACTGTAGATGAGTGTCTCCTGCTTTTGTGTGTGGTTTCTGAATGTGTCTTGAGAATTTGAGAACACCTCCACAAATGTAACACGGAATATCCCAGTTTGTTTAATGTTCTTAGTGAAACTGTGAAATGTTAGCCCTTTACCATTAGATACACCATACATAGCCGCTAATGTATCAGCTGGGTACAGCGTTTTAACAGATGATTTAATAATTATCTTATACCATCTACATAAATATACACTTTAACCCTCACATGCTTGAAATGTTTAGCTCATTCATTTTCTTTACATACGCCCCAAAAACACTCCATAATATATATACTTACACTATACGGACAAAAGTATTGGAACACACCTCTTAATTATTGAATTCAGGTGGCCCCTTTTTTCCAGGGAAGGGCAATCTTAATGCTTTAGCATACCAAGACATTTTGGAGAACGCAATGCTACCAACCTTTTCTGTTCCAGCATGACTATTCCCCAGTGCACAAAGCAAGCTCCATAAAGACATGGTTGGATGAGTTCAGTGTGAAAGAACTTGACTAGCCCACACAGAGCCCTGACCTCAACCCCATCCAACACCTTTGGGATGAACTGGAATGGAGATTGGGAGCCAGGCCTTCTCGTCCAACATCAGTCCCTGACCTCATAAATGCTCTACAGAACGAATAGACACAAATTAACACAGAGAAACACTCCAAAATCTAGTGGAAAGCCTTCCAGAAAGAGTGGAAGCTGTTATAGCTGCAAAGTGGGACCAACTCCATATTAAAGTCTATGGATTTGAATGCAGCGTCATTAAAGTCCCTGTTGGTGTAATGGTCAGGCGTCCCAATACTTTTGTTCATATGGCGTAAGTGTTGTTTGGATCTATGGTACACTCCATGGCAAATATGCATTGATCAGTAATAAATTGGAGAAAGCAATTTACTCAATATGGTCAGTTTGTATGTTGACACCCCTCCTAATTATTGAGGCCATGTGTTTCAGCTACACTTATTGCTATTGCTTAAAGCAAGCACATAGCCATGCACACTCCATATTAATTCCCATGGTTTTGGAATTATATGTCCAGCTTCCTCACATATTTGTGATAGTTAGGTGTCCAAAAATGTTCTCTTTTTATCTAGTTTATCATTATCTCTTTTACTGATGCATTGATTAAGATGATGTGATTAGGTGAATATTATTAGGAAAAAAGCTAAATGAACAGTCTTAAATACATACTCAAAATATGACGTACTGATACAATTGGTAGCTTTTGTTCATCTTTGGAAATCCAAAATCTGAAATTATCCCTGAAATCATGCTGCAGTGTTGGTATTCTTTCATTTTTTGAAAAAAATTGACCACCGAGGATGTGCAACCATAATCTACAAATAATAGCCATTACTATGTTACTATATTTGATGTACCAGGAATAATTCTCTTATGTTTTGGTGTAAGAGAATACACTGTAAATCCAACTTTTGGTAATGTTTAGACCTAATGAAGTGACGGATGGGGAAATGCAGTTGCTTGCAAACTGAACAAAGAAGTCATCTCGTATAACAGAACCATTATATCTCATATAACAGAAGCTTTAGAGTTACATATGCAGCATATAAAGAAACAGCTCTGAGGCACTCTATTGTCTAAATGTTCCAGTAAAAAAATAAAATTTTCTCCCTGCTTCCTCCTTAAAGAAATGTATAAGGAAGAAATGTATAAGGAAGATTAAATGAATATTTCATTCTTTCATTGTCGTGCACTTGCAATAGAAAGAAAGGTTAATATCCTAGGGGGATGTTGAGATAGTCATTGTGCTCAGACTCCAAGGTCAGATTTTTTTCTTAAATTGTGGGATCCTTTCACCTTTACAATAGTAAAAGGAAACTCTGTAGGTGAATGAACTGATGAACTGATTAACACGTCAGTTCATTTTAATGCACAATTATCATTTCTTTTCTGAACTTCATGTCTTAAAAAAAAAACCATAAAATATGATTGTTGGACCATGTTATGTTTTACACTACCAGTCAAAAGTTTTTGGACACACTGAGATGTTCTACATTCTACATGATTCTGATTCTGATTCTGATATTCTCTCAATATTTACTAAAAACACACTCAGTATTCTTTGCTAACAAATATATTTGCTGCATGTTCACCATTTTAGTACATTTATTAGCCAGAAAATGGCATGTTTTTATCCATCATTATTGACATAAAAAGCTGCTTCATATAATTATAATTATAATGCAGATCACCAGACAACTGTTCGATATTTAACAAGCTATAAGGCAATAGGACAATAGGGCCTGCAACATATCTAAGAGGCAGGTGACAGTATTTCTTCATTTCAGTATTATGAAGAGACAGATCTAGATGTGCCAATTTGACCACAAAACCATTTTTAAACCCAAGTTTATGCCTATTGCTTCCCTAAAAGTCATGAAGGAAAGACATTATGGGATCATTTTTTGGTTTCTTATAGGGGAAATGCCCCTCCAGGCTTAGCCCCCCTGTGCATAAATCTCTAGTGATTCCCCTGATTCTGCTGCTGGAGTGGTTCTGCTAACCACTGATGCCAAAATAACACCAGTCCCCAGGGAAAACCCTTAGCTAAGCATTGTTGAAATCAGGCACTGTTCATTTGCATCTATATTTATCCATATAATAATACCTTTTTGTTTCTTTGTTATTATTAAAGAACACAAAAATAACATAAGGAAGAATTTCCTGAAGGAAATTCTTCTGTCATTCTACATGTTACTCCTTCAATATTTACTAAAAACACACTCAATATTCTTTGCTAACAAATATATTTGCTGCATGTTCACCATTTTTATTTAACAAGCTGTTAAGTGACAGCCAGATGAAAGTTAACAAGTGCATTTAAAGTTAAAGAACAGTCTGGAACAACCAGTTAAAAGGAGTCAGACATGCACTGTTACATTTTATTTCATTGTTATAAAGGAAACTTGTTTTATAACAAGAAAAAAATCTACAGTTTAGTGGTGAAAACCTGTGGTGTGCAAAAACTTGACTGGTAAAGTATGTTCTATTTTTCCCCCCAATATTTTCCAAAACTCAGCAAATTAATAAAAATGGAACACTGAAATTTCTAGAACAATGCAATATTTAGGTTTGTTTCCTTACATCCACATGTCTGAGCAGGGCCGGTCAAAGACTGTATGTGACGTAATTGCTGATACATTTGATCTGTTTCTGATAGACCTCTAACAATAGCTATTGCTTTATCTCAGAAATCTTTCCCCTCATCTGACCCAGTGCCATAATCTTACTTTTTAAACGTTATGTTAGTGTTCATCATAATTCAATCCAGTGTCCACCAGAAGAGGGCAGGTTCCTTTTGTGTTTAGTTTGTTTTTTTCCCAATGTGTCTCTTTACTTGCCCTTGGCTTTCTCATTAAGGAGTCTGGACCAGAATTTCTATAACATTGCTTTGTGACAGTATCGATTGTAAAAATATCAGTTAGAATGTTAAATGAACACTGGAACTGAATTTAAAGTAATTCATTATTATGAAGGTGAGAGTGTTTTGCTAAATTTTCCATTCAGTAGCACAATAAAAGAGAAGATTTGCATGTATGGTGAATGTCCTGAGTGAAAGAGTGTGAACGCCTCATGAACTGTTCTTCTGATTCTGTTTTCCTAGAATGATCCTCCTCCTCCATACTACTCAGTAGTATTGCAGACTCAGCCGCCTCTTAAGTCATATGAAGAGGTGGTCTACGGAGTGAGTTATGGAGTTGTTCAGACCACTGTTCCAAAGTATGTACCCAAGAGTCCCGTGCCAGTGGCAGCCCCCATCATCACCCAGCACAGCATCTGTAAGTACCAGAAAATGTAATATTCATTCATTCATTCATTTTCTGTAACCACTTAATCCTTACTAGGGTCCCAGGTACCCGGAGCCTATCCCGGGGTCTACGGGCACGAGGCAGGGACTCACCCTAGGCGGGGCGCTAGCCCACCACAGGAAAATTTAATATATTGGCGAAAAAGATGCTTTTGCACAGGCCACATTTTATGTTGTATTGTTGCCAGTATTATAAATTCAGCTAATAAACAGTAATTTAAAAAGCAACATTTGTGAAAGTGGGTTCTCTGTAAGGAATATGTTCTTCTTGACTTAGTAAATCTGAATATGACCAGGGTCATATTCAGATTCACTAGATTTTGCACACACTGAGATTTTCTATATTTGCATCAGAATCAGAATCAGAATCAGAAAACTTTATTTATCCCGGAGGAAATTGCTTTTGTAATGACTGAAAAGACACGCAGAGACACAGAGACAAGAACAGTATAAAATGTAGAGTCTATATAAAATCTAAATAATAAAAAATTTGTAGAAAAAAAAGAAACTCACTATGAAAATATACAGAAATGCTGGGTATAAAATACACTATGCGTGTGACTCCCTTAATATTTACTACAAATACACTCAGTATTCTTTCCTAACAAATACATTTACTGTATGTTCACTATTTGAGGGCCCTGTTTCACCAGAAAATGACATGTTTTTTTATTCATCACTACTAACCTATAAAAAGCTGCCTAATATGATTACAGTTATAATGTGGATCACCAGACAACTGTTAGAGACAGTAGTTAATGAGCTATTAAGTGACAGCTAGTGGGATGAAACAGTTAATTAGTGCATCACCACACAAGCAGTTAATAAGATGTCAGACATGTACTGTTACATATTAATTCCTGGTTATCAAGGAAACATGTTTCATTTGACATATGTTTATTGTTCACTCAACATTCCACTGCTTAACAGGGATAAAAACCTGCGGTTTATGAAATACATGGAAATGTGGTAAAAAAAAAACCTGGGATGTGCAAAAACTTTTTACTTATGTGTACGTAAGTGTACGTATCATGTTACATGTTAGAGTCATTGCTCTGTTTATGTGGTCACCCACCCAAAAAAGCTATTTTTGTCAGCATTGAAGGACTAAAGGAGGGTTAACACAAGTGCTATGTGTATGGCAAGTGCTTTATAGAACTATAGGGCTATATACTGTATACTATCTAAATGTACACTAGCAAGGTATACGGACAGGTTTTTCCAAAAAAAAAAAAAATGGTGGGCAGAGAGTGTACATGTGATAAGATACTATAGAATATAATACAGTAGGACAAACTCAAAATGAAACAGAATAATACACTACCAGTCAAAAGTTTTTGCACACCACAGGTTTTTACCACTTATCCATTTATTTTGTAAACTGCAGATTTTTATTTTTGTTAACCATTGCGAAGTTGTTGAGTGAACAAATATGTCAAGTAAAGTCAAGTTTATATATCTAGCCCATTATCATACACAAGGGTAATTCAGTGAATGCACAGAATATCAACAAAAGCTGGCTACAGTTGGTGCAGATCTGATACTGATGGGCAGTTGGTTCCAGCAGCACAGTAGTTAAATGACATCTCACCATGTTTAGTTTCAGCTCTTTTCACCACTAACTGACCAGCTCCTGCAGATGTAAGAGAGGTTTATATATATCATACATATCAGCGATGTATTTAGGGCCCAAATCATTGAGTGACGTACATGAATAATGCTTTGAAATCCGTTCTGCACCAAACTGGGAGCCAGTGCAAGGACCTGAGAATTGGAGTGATGTGCTCTCTTTTCTTGGTTTTGGTTAGAACTCTGGCAGCAGCATTTTGAATGAGCTGGAGCTGTCTAATGGACTTTTTGAGAATCCAAGTAAGGACAGCATTGCAATAGTCAATCTTGCAAGAGATAAAGGCATGAATTTGTTTTTCTGAGTCTTACTTGGACACAAAATCTCTAGCTTTAGCTGTGTTTTAAGGTGCCAAAATGCTGACTTTGTTATAGCTTTAATGTGGGCACTAAAAGATTTCCATCCATGCTTATGCCAAGACTTTTTACAAGGGCTGATATCTTAAGTGCTCTAGATTCCAGGAGGGCACTAAGATCAAATTTTTTTTCCTCTTTGTTTCCAAACAAGATGATCTCAGTTTTGTCTTTATTTAATTGTAGAAATTTTTGACGCATCCAGCTAGGTATTTTGTCAAGGCAGTGATGCAATGAATCTATGGGATCAAAGTCACTAGGTGAAAGAGCCAGATAGATCTGAATGTCATCTGCATAGTTATGATAAGACACATTATTCTCTTTAAGAATTTGACCCAGAGGAAGCGAGTACAGGTTGAACAGGACAGGCCCAAGAATGGATCCTTGTGGGACTCCATATGGCATGGTGATTTTTTTCTGATTCACAAGTGTACTAGTTAACTGTTTCATTCCATTGTCTGTCACTTGATACCTCATTAAATATCTAAAGTTGTCTGGTAATTCACATTATAATTGTAATTTTACAGGTGGCTTTTTATAGGACAGTAGTGATGAATAAAAAATATGCAATTTTCTGGCTAATATAGGTACTCTAATGGTGAAAATATGGTAAATGTATTTGTTAGCAAAGAATATTGAGTGTATTTTTAGTAAATATTAAGTGAATAACATGGAAATGGAGAAAATCTCAGAGTGTGCAAAAATTTTTTGACCATGTATGATAGTATGCAGGAGACCATGTTACAGGCCTATAGAAATCTCATAATGCCCTACCTGACAAAGGCATGACATTTGACGTAACCTTTCTGGTGTTCATTTCTTGTATCCCTAGCACCACCTAGCAGTAAGAAGAAGGAATTCTGCAGTCATAGTAACCAGTGTTATGGTGGGTTAGGGGCTGCATTCCTGCTTGCGCTTATTGCAGTAGCCATCTGGCTAGGAGGTAGGTGAAGTGCATGATGGAGATACATTGTTTATTCTTATGCTTGTTGTACCAGTACCTATTTTATATCATTTATTTAGATTTTTGCGTATTAAATCATATTAATAACTAGAATAAAACTGTGACAACCTGAGCCGCCCTTCACCCTCTTTGCTGCTAGGGAGCTATGGACAAGAATCCAGTTTACCTAAGGAGTTCCAGTTGGTAACATTATTTAAGGAGTCAATGTAGAAAGTATCTGCGAAGTATTGTATCTTTGTGAAGTACTGCCTTTCATGGTGTACCATTTGTATCTTGCATTACCTTTGTTTCTTGTTGCTGATTGTTTTGTACTTTGACTTATGCCTCTAGCCTTGCAATGACACTCCAGTTTTTTGGTTTCTGACTATATTTGGCTATTTTTGGATCACATATTTTGTCTTGCCCTTCTGCCACTGTTAGCCCCTGCTCTACCTGGATTGTATTAAGGATTACGAATCTGTTATCACAGTTTCTCAATGCATTTATCCCATTAGACTCAACTGCAGTTGGGTCCTTTACCATCTCATCTTTGCAAAAACATTAACAACATTAGTTTAAAAGGTAAACAGAGTTTTGTATTTTTTAAACAGTAAATTGTAACTGTGTGAACTGTGTGTCAGTTCAAAGCAAGCTTATCTGTATAGCCATTTTTATAATAGACCCTGTCACAAAGGAGGGCACATCTTCCTCTGGCTAGCTTCGGTTAGTAAAGGACACACAGATAAAAAGATGACAAGAAATAATAATGGACCATGACAATGAATTCTCTCTCTCTCTCTCTCTCTCTCTTTCTCTCTCTCTCTCTCTCTCTCTTTCAGTACATTATGGGACCAGGTTAGTGACTGCAGCTATAATCCAGAATGATGGTGACAAGGAACACAGTGGTGAAGGTGTGAAACAGTGGAGTATATCAGCGGCTGACTCCTGCTCCAACTTCACAGTGGAGTGTGACACAGTCCGAGACTGCCAGCAGGGCAGCGATGAGACCAACTGTGGTAAGTGCATACTCACACCATGAATTTGCCAAACAGAGAAGAAACTGTAAATGTTTTCCTCCTCAAACTGCAGCAAGAAGCAACGGACAGCTCCATGTAGAATCATAGCTGAGATATTGAATGAGATAGAATAACGATTTAATTTGTCTATCAGCATTCATTCCTCTCCTTTTCATTGCATTACAGTGAGATTTGCCCAAGGCAGAGTTCTGCAGGTCAGGACTGCTCAGGATGGCCAGTTCCACCCAGTGTGTTATCAGGGCTGGGATCAGAGCTATGCTGACCAGACCTGTGCTCAGCTGGGCTTCAGACGGTAAAACCTGTTCTGTAGTTGCATTTACATGTACTACATCCAAAACATGACAACAACCTGTGTAGGTTCTCCTCAGGCCACCAAAATAGCTCTGACACATTTAGGCATGGACTCCACAAAACCTCAGTAAGTGTGCCCCCGAACACCACACAAGACCTGCGGCTCTGGAGATGCTCTGAGCCAGTCATCGAGTCATCACAATTTGACCCAGTTGCTCAAAAACTGACACTTTTTTCCTTCTTCCAACACATCAACTTTAAGAACTAACTGTTCACTTGCTGCCTAATATGTCCCACACCTTTACAGGTGCCATTGTAACAGATAATCAGTGTTATTCACTTCACTTGTCAGTGGCTTTAATGGTGTGGCTGATCAGTGTATATACAAGAAATCTCTATATAAACACGATATCTTCCCAGTTTTTGGTATACACTATCATGCACACACTGGTGTAACATGAATAAAGTTTTAAGGCTCTATATTTAGTTGTAACAGTATTTGTTTTCATTCATCAGGTCATTTGCCTCAAATTCAGCGGTGAACCAGGTGTCACCTGTGCTGACCTTACAAGCCAGAACATCTCAACTTATTCAAGGTCTTGTCAATGTCAGGTACGGACACATAAGACACTCACTTTATTGCTGCTTCCTATGTAGACTGTCTAACATCCCTGCTGTCATGTTCTGTTTTTAAGTGGAGATGCTGCCAGCCTTTACTAATTACTCAATTCAGTAATTGTCATGCTGTAATCACACATCTGTCTATTTGTTATTCTTCTGTTTTTCAGCCCCTCCTGTCCAAATGAGAGAACAGTCACCCTTGAATGCATCGGTATACATAACTATTTTTTAAAACGAATACACAATCCAGCTTCAGACTTTAATTACTGCCAGTTACATACAGATTTCAATTAGTACTCCTTTTAGCAAAACCTCAAGCAAAAGTGTAATGTTTTAAAGCTAATAAGAGGATTTTAAGATGAAGTGGTTCTTTTAGAAAATATTGCTCAAACTGTAGTTCACACTGAACATGTATAGCTCTTGTCTAATATTGTGGCCTGCTCTGCACTGCAGAGTGAAGATTCAGACCTGTTAAAGGCCTTTTCAAGGCCACATCATGGAGGTGATCTCATGGATATATTTCCCTCTTTATTATAGACTGTGGAAAACAACAGTACAACTCAAGAATCATAGGGGGCAGTGCTGCACAGCTTGGCCGCTGGCCATGGCAAGTTAGCCTGCACTTCAATGGTATGCACATCTGTGGTGGAACCTTGATCTCTGAAGACTTTGTGGTGACAGCAGCACACTGCTTCCCAGAGTGAGTATGCATACTCCAACAGTCCCAACATTAATAGCACTGACATGGTTATTCATGCTCGAATAGTAACATTTCAGTACAAGAGCAATGACCTGTACTGGCACGTGGACCGCATTTTGTCTTCCAGTTCAAATCCTTCATACACAGATGTCAGGCGTTGGCGTGTGTATACTGGTGCAGTCTCTCAGAACAAGCTGCAGAACTTCTACTCTGTGAAGAAAATCTTACTGCATGATCTGTATAACAAGAGCACTGACGATTATGACATTGCACTCCTGAAACTCAGCAGTCCAGCCGAACTGTCCAGTGAGTCTATGACTTTGAGCTTAGATTTAGAATCTTATAGTCTGTTGTGCTTCATCTGCCAGAAAGATAATTAGTTTAGTGTGTGTGTGTGTGTGTGTGTGTGTGTGCGCGCGCGCCTTAATTTGTGACATCCAGACACAGTGAATCCAGCTTGTCTTCCGGCCTTTGATCAGAACTTCCCTCATGGAAGAGAATGCTGGACTTCTGGTTTTGGGACAACATTCGAAGGAGCAGGTAGAGAATGAATGTAGAGAGAAAACAATTATGCAGGGAAAATTATAATAGAACGAAGGATGTCAACTTTAAAAATTGTATAACATTAGATGACTGAGCGTTATCCTTTTCAGTTTTTGAACACACTGAAATCTCGTAGTCCATAATCACATAGTACACTATATGGACAAAAGTATTGGGACACACCTGTTTTTCAGGGTTTGGGCTAGGCTCCTTACTTCCAGTGAAGGGCAATCTTAATGCATCAGCATACCAAGACATTTTGGACAACGCCATGCTTTGTGGACACAGTTTGGGGAAGAACCTTTTCTATTCCAGCATGACTGTGCCCCAGTGCACAAAGCAAGTTCCATATAGACATGGTTGTGTCACGGTTGGTGTGTACCTTTCCCGAAATGAGGCACAGGCGCGGGAATCCATACTATTAATGTCTTTATTATACACCCTAACAAAACCCAAGAAAGGCACGAGGGCCGACAACAAAGCATACAGGTAGGCAAACACCACATAAGAGTGAGGGATGGCAGGTGACTGGCTAGGGGAAGAGAGGGAGCTTAAAAGGGGACACCGAGTGACCTAAACCAATAGAAAACCCACATGTACAATAAACAAAGTCCGATCAGCTGGGCTGACTAATCAAGAGTCTATAAAGGGTCCACTGGCGGCCTCTAGCGGCCGCAGGCCAAACCTGACAGGTTGGATGAGTTCAGTGTGGACGAACTTGACTGACCCACACAGAGTCCTGACCTCAACCTCATCCAGCACCTTTGGAATGAACTGGAACGGAGATTGCGAGCCAGGCCTTCTCGTCCAGCATCAGTGCCTGACCTCATAAATCTGTGCAGAATAAATAGCCACAAATTCCCACAGAAACACTCCAAAATCTTGTGGAAAGCCTTCCAAGAAGAGTGGAACCTGTTATAACTGTAAAGTGGGGATCAACTCCATATTTAAGCCGGTGTATTTGAATGCAATAACATTAAAGTCCCTGTTGGTGTAATGGTCAGGCGTCCCAATGCTTTTGTCCATATAGTGTTTCATAAACTGAGCTCAAGTGATACTGAACATGATCTCTTACCTCAGCATATGAAATCCATTATACAATATTAGCCCTATTTGTGGCAGTGGGTTGACCTGCTTCTAAACTCACTGTGTGTGTTTCTGTGTGTGTGTGTGTGTGTGTGTGTGTGTGTGTGTGTGTATGTGTGTTCCAATTTCACAGACACTGGCTCTGTGGATCTCATGGGGGTGGCGGTGAGCATCATTGACGTACGAGTTTGTAATAGTACTCTTGTCTACCGAGGACGAATCTCTACAAACATGATGTGTGCTGGTGACATGCAAGGAGGACGGGACTCTTGTCAGGTAGGTTTCTTTCTAGTAGCCATTCAGTTTGCCCTTCATATTGGGCCAATAGATGCCCTGAAGGAAATTCACTCTTTGCTGGTCCAGTTGCTTTGAATGTTTCTTTGATGTCTGTTATTCCTGTGACACTGATTTATTCTGGCTCCTTGACGAGTATGGAGATGCATGCAGAGAGACCATATGCTACAGACATATGTGTCTCCTCTTCATATTACTCCATGTTTCCTTTATCATATAAATACTGCAAAATAAAATTGTCTTGTGCCAAGAATCAGTTTCTATCTTGCCTCTGCTTGGAAAAAAAATAATTTAAACTTTTTTCCATCCTAATTACAATGAATTGTGCCTCCCTAGCTCTCCACAAAATTTTTACCTTTGTTCATTTATTTATGTATTTATGCGGTTTGCTTTGAATTTCATACCATTACTAAAGAACATTTCACCTTAAAGGGTATCAGGTGGTTCAAGTACATTTTAACTTAGTAAGGCAAAACATGTCTGGTTCGAGTCCCATGCACCGTGAGCCAAACTGTAGATTAACAAACTGGTACAGAACCACTGAATCACTAAGTAGTACTAATGCCCTGATTCTGTCGTTCTGATTATAATAATAGAAACCATTGGTAGTGCTAAAATCAACGTGCTAAAATTTATGGTGTTTAGGGGGACAGCGGTGGTCCTCTGGTGTGTCAGGACACTGACCAGCGATGGTATCTGGCAGGCGTGACAAGTTGGGGGGCGGGCTGCGGACGGAAACAGAGACCAGGAGTCTACAGCAAAGTGACCAGCCTACTGCCCTGGATCCACAGTGAGATGCAGGTGGGAAGATCATCATGATGACTAGTGACTTCCATTACTTATTAAACAAGTGCCAGCTGATGCTTTTTGACATCTGGGTACAGGTGGTGATAATCTAATGACAAACCAGTTGTTGAGTTCTCATAAACTACCATTTAAAAGGTGTATAATCACTTGACATTAAATTTAGAAAAAAAATGGCCTCAAATCAATATTAAAGTATTAAAAACTTTTAGACGTTTACTCAGTACTTAATTACACAAGACCTAATTATTCAGAGATTCATTTCAATAAGAACTAATGAACAATTTAGTGTAATTGTAAGAATCATTAGTATCATTTTATCCAAGAGATTTGACCACTTTTATTGTACTTTCATTCTTCATAGAGGTTTATCAGTCTACAGCTCTGTTTATTGTTTTGATCACATTCTTTTTTTTTCTAGATTTTCAGTTTTCTACTAAATTTAAAACCCCTTAATGTGCCCCATGTAGTCTTAAAGCAACCGCCACTGATGTTCACTAGTAATTTGCATTTGTAGATTTGCAACAGGAGCATGTTCATGAAATGTTCATGTTCAAAATGATGGCTGATGTATACTGATGTATATTGATGTATATTGGCCGTTTTATCAGGTACACGTACCAAATTGGCGTACTTTGTAGGTGTACAAATACAATGTACACCTCTAGCCCATTTGTTGCTTTTGCAAATCCTAGCAATGTCTTGTAGGTGTCACTGCTATGCTGAGAATATTTTGCCACTGGAATCTGGTCAGCAGTGGCTCTGTAGTGGTCTTTTCTTTTGGCAGGGTGGTTGGGGTTGACAAGTGCTACATACTCTATATGGACAAAAGTATTGGGACACACCTGTTTTTCAGGGTTTGGGCTAGGCCCCTTATGTCCAGTGAAAGGCAATCTTAATGCTTCAACATGCCAAGACATTTTGGACAATGCTATGCTTCCAACTTTTTGGACCTCAACGCCATCCAGCATCTTTGGGATGAACTATAACGGAGATTGTGAGCCAGGCCTTCTCGTCCAACATCAGTGCCTGATCTCATGAATGCTCTACAGAATGAATGGGCACAAATTCCCACAGAAACACTCCAAAATCTTGTGGAAAGCCTTCCAAGAAGAGTGGAAGCTGTTAAAGCCGCAAAAGGTGGACCAGCTCCATATTAAAGTCTATTTGTTTGAATGCAATGTCATTAAAGCCCTTGTTGGTGTAATGGTCAGGCGTCCCAATACTTTTGTCTATATATTATAGCAGCACATGAGCTTCAGGTGCAACTGATAAATGGGCAATGCGTGTACCTATTCAACTAACAACTCAGTATAAGAACTTGTTATATTAATCACTGTCTTCTGCATTGTCATTTACAGAAAGAGAGACCTTAATGCCACGCTCCTATATGGCCTACATACACTCCTCCCAAAGGGCTATGGAACAGCCTTATTTGTTTGAATAATAATGTCCACCACCCAAACAAGCCAAAAATGGAAGCAGATGTGAGACCACAGAGGACAGTTAATAACAATAGCACACTTTGAAAAAGGACGGCATATCTTCACTTCAGTCATGACATCCATTGGAAAATGGGTGCAATTTTCCTTTAATGCAACAGTGTCTTTCTTTCAAGCAAGAATGCTTAAGCGCTACCTGTTACTTTGCCTTGCTGAGTGAGTCCCCCAAGATCTCCATGATCTTGGGGACTGCTGTGAATTTGGACACAATCTTATTGTGTTAATAAGATTTGAATTAAGAATCTAATTGGTTCTATCTGACCTAAATCTTCAAATCTCACTGAAAGTAAAAAAAAAAACCTGAAGATATTTGTCAAAAGGAATCAAGACTTTAAACCCTAACCTGATACCAAACTTTGACAAAACGTCACTGTCAGAACAAAAAATATCACGTCTTCTAAATGCTAACTTTTCAGGAGCAAAAACATTCAGAACATGTAATTTTTTTTTAAGCAGTTTAGACCATTCCTTTAGCTTATTGCCATTTAATTTTTCACTCAATGTAAAGGTCAGTCAGGCTTTTCAATATATATATATAGATGATGACAATGATGTCTTAAGACATGGTAGGAATATGATTTATATATTATGTTTTTGGGTGAAGATGCACATGAAGGGTTTGGTCTCAAAGTGCAATAAAAGCCATTGTCATCTGTTTTTATTTTCCAGTTGAATATGTCATTGAACATTAGCTTCACACACACAATTAATATGCCATTTATCCACCTTCCTTCCTTTTTTAAATATGTTAAATGGGGACTTTATTGCAATTTATGTTTATTAACATAGTGCATTTTGGAATGAGACTCTTCTTTCCGAGTACTGATGTACTTCAATAAATCAGACGGGCAGACAGGCTGGTGTTTACCACCTTCTTACAGCACATATGCCATGTACAAGAATGATTTCTTTGGGATCTGGAAACCTGTTTCATTGGCAAAACTAATAAATCTAAGAAATGTTGGTAGAGTCTCACACACACAACTCTACCAAGGTTCTCTTACACTGACTCTACTGGTGGGCACGTTCCATCTGTCACTGCTCAGAGAGAGAGAGAGAGAGAGAGAGAGAGAGATGGGGGAGGGGGTGCTACAGGGGGACATATTACTAAAAGCCAGCAGTGTCACTGATAGAGAGAGTGCAGAAACGCTTTGGCTGATATTCAATATCAACACTGGAAGACGCGCCTGGAGCACTGTCGACTATTTTTTTTTTTTTTTTTATATATTTATATATTTTTCACCAACCCACCAAATCTAGGACGGAGGGACACTGTTCCAAAATTCAAGGATTATTCTGCATTTGAAACAGTTCTCACTTCTTTGGCAACTAACGAGAAGGAAGGTAAGCTGGGGTGAAGAGGTGACTGTGATGCTTGTTACACTTTAATGGGATGTCATGCATTTGATGCATTTTTCTGTTTGCACGCGCTGTAAAGTGCATTTACGCACGCATTTCGGATCAGACGGAAATGTTGTCTCACACTGGGCGTTTCGTGCTGTCTGAGAGGAACCCAGCCTCTGTTTCAGAATTCAGAAGCGAGGGATAAGTAGGCTAAATCAGATTTCAGTAAAGGCACTGTGAACAGACGTTCTGATTTAAAGGCAAACCTTTCCTGGGACCAGGACGCCACAGGTCATTTTCCAAGTCTTGCTATTTTGTTTGCGTCTGTGCCGAGAGGGTGTGTCCCACATGCTTTGTGTGGTAGATGGAGAGAGCGCGCGCGCATAGCCCACATTCTAACGGTGGTCTTAACACCTTTATGAATGGAGGGGCGTATGATTAAGAATTTGCGTGAATGAGAAACGGTTGATCGTCAACTACAGTGGGGTGTAAAATAATGGCGCCAGCTCTGAGGGTCTTGGCACGGCTGGAGCGCACAACAGGTAGCGAGGCGTGGTCTTTGAAGACCAAAGGAGACGAATAGAGAGGTCAGACCTCCACAAAATCACATTTTTTGTGTCGACCACCACGGTTCCCATTCATTTTAAACCAATAATATCCCAAATAAAAGGAAGCATGACTCCTGTTACGCATCACTGAACGTGCCCCTCCCACGTTTCGGATCCCATCGTCGTGTGAAATGTAATGGCCTTGTGATCAGTTGTCATCTCCAAGACCCCCCCTCTGCCTCTGCACTTCAGCTTCTGCCAGCTTTGGCCACTTCTAATAGTGATCACCTGATGGATGGAGTTGCCATGGCAATATATTTGCACCCAGAGAGAGAGAGAGAGACGCGTCTGGCAACATGCCATTGAAAGCTTTGTTGTCATGGATACTGACCTTTATTGAAGTTGTGATGTGACGCTGTAGGTGTAACGTTAGTGCTGATGACATAAGGACTTTAAGCTCAGCTCATACTGAACACATCAGACTCCTGTTTTTGCAGATGGGTGATTGTTAGCCTGCTAAAATAAAAAAAAATGTCTTGGACTGAGTGAAACAGAACACAAAGGTGTTTTTTTTTTTTTTTACCATTTTAATAGACTGTGGTCATAATAATTTGTGCACGGATGAAACATGTCAGCATAATTTAGGTTTTCCCCAATTTTTGCTTTTCTTTCTGCTATTAATGAAAATATAAATGCATACATATTCTGACTATTATATTTATGGTAATTAGTCACATTCCTGCCATCTTTTTACTGAGCATAAATCCTGATGGCCTTTTATTTATAATTTAGCACCTTGGCTCTCTAATATATGGACATAATATTTATGGACATGGATTAGGCCAGTGTTTTCAGTGGGTCATGCACACATATGACCAAAAGTGTGTGGACATACCTTCTAATTGGTGGGTTTGGCTATTTTATCCCCCACTCAATCGCCATAGACACTAGCAATTCAGTGGGTCATGCTAAAGAGCTTAGTGACTTAAAACAAAAGTCGCTGCAGGAGTTGCCTGGCTCAACTGTAAGTGCTGTTATTATGAAGTGGAAATGTCTAGCAGCAACAACAGTTCAGTTGGGAAGCAGTGTGCCACACAAATTCACAGAAATTAAGTGTAAAGCGTTTAAAATTGTCTTATTGTTGGTTACAGTACTCAACATTGAGTTTCTATATGCTTTGGTAAGCAACATCAAGGAATTTCATGAACTGGGTTGAATGACTGAGCAACTATACATAAGCCTTAGATCACTAGAGGCAATGCCAAGCGTCGCTTGAAATAATGTGAAACACATCATCGTTGGGCTCTGGGAGAATGGAAATGCATTCTTTGAAGTGATGGACCATCTGGCGAACTGAATGACAAATCTGGGTTTGGCAGATGCAGGAAAAATCTGTCCAAATTCACAGCAGCAACTAAGGCTGAACGATTTGGTAAAATATCTCATTATGAATTTTCTGACCAGTATTAAAATTTAGAAGCAATTATTTTCTCATTAATTTCACTCCAATCCTTTCTTTGGTCATTATTTGCACTTGAGGATTGATTGCAGAATGTAGCTTGTGAGTTGCCAGACTGCTAGTTCATGAGCTCTGCATGATTAGATTTTGTTCGTTTTAACTTTCTTCAATGAAGACAACACTTGATAATGTGGGACATAATTACAATGGTAGATTTGGAAGTCATACTCTTTTAAATTGTGGTTTGAATATAAAGACGAGCAATGGACCAGCCCTAATGCCATCTGTAAAGTTTGGCAGAGGAGAAATGATAGTCTGGGGCTGATTTTCATGTTTTGGGCTAGACTTGTTAGTTCCAGTGAGGGCTAATCTTAACTTGATGGCAACAGTTAGGGGAAGACTGTTTTCCTTTTCCAGCAAAACAATGTCCGTAGGTCCACCAAGGAATGATTTGATGTGGACTTGTCTGGACTGCACAGAGCCCTGACCTCAACCCCATCCAACACCTATGAGAAAAAATGAAACCCTGATATACACACATTCAGACATACTAAGTGTATGTAGTGTTCTTTAACTATACTCATATGAAGGTCTTTCAACTGTGGTCCTAGGCATGTCATGGTTCAGCAATGTCAAAATGTTAATCATCACAGTGTTTTTTTCCCCTAAAAGAATTGTTGGCATGCTTACACATCTCTTTTTTTTTCCTTTTGCCATCCTGACCACAACACTCTTCATTCTGTGTGAATCTGTGTCAGAGCAATGTCAATTACCCCCAGCGCTTGTATGCTTTCAGAGGGTCACATAGTAACGTAGTGCTATTTATCTTCTGTCCGACAGAGATAGAGTGCAGATGGCAGCATGAAAAGGTTTTGTTTTGAGAGGCTTTGTTTTTCATGTGTCAAAGAGAGAGTGGGCATATGTTTGTGTGTGTATGCATGTGTGAATGATGGAGTGAGAGCGTGTCCCATTTCTGGAATTATGCATATCACGCCAACACTTCCTGTGTAAATACATCTAGTCATAAGAGCTGTCAGCAAAGTGCCAGAAGCTGCTGATGATAATCACAACTCTTCCATTCACACAGTGTCAGGACCAGCAGAATCTGTGACAACACAATCTCTGCTTTTTCATATGGTAGAGCAGCCCTGCCATATGTATGTTTCTGACAGTCAGTAATTCATGTGCAGTGGATGCCAATATGACCATGAAATGCATCGTCTTGTGTGGGGGTTTTGTTATTTAAGTCAAGTCAAGTAGGTGTTTGTCATAAAGTTGTAAACAGCGCTATATAAATAAAATTGAATTGAAAATTGAAGTCATTTCAACCATCTACATACTACTCAGTAAAATGAAATATCCTTCCTTCAGGACCACGGTGCACCACACAGAACAAAAACAGAACACCACAAGACTACACAAGTGAGGGCAGGACAGGACTAAAGAGAGAGTGCAAAAAACAAGAGCAACAATACAATAATTTACAGGACAAGACAACATACAGTGCGATCAACAGGAGCAGTAATGGTACTAGTGTGAGCAAATACAGTATAATAACAGTATCTATAAAAATATAGGGTATTCACAGCAGCAGTTAGGAGTAAATTTTCTCGTTTTTGGCAGAACACTTTAGTGTGTATGCAGTGTGATTGGGAGAAAGGAAGCAGTTCAGAGTGTGAGTGTGTGTGTGTGTGTGTGTGTGTGTGTGTACAGTTAGTTGTTCAGTTTTGATTTAGGAGTCTGATGCCCTGGGGGAATAAACTGTTCCCATCCTGGTGGTGAAGGCCTAGATCCTGCAAAACCTTCTGCCAGATGGAAGGAGGGAAAAGAGGGTGGGTGAGGGGTGTGTGGGGTCATCCACAATGCTGGTGGCTTTGCAGATGCAGCGTGTTGTGTAAATGTATTAAAGAGAGGGGAGAGAGACCCTAATGATCTTCTAAGCAGTCTTTACTATCCTCTGTAGGGTCCTGCGATCTGGCAAAATTTCCGTACAATGCCAGGATACAACCACAGAGAATGCTCTCTGTAGTCCCTCTGTAGAATGTTGTGAGAATTGCGGGGGGGAGATGCACTCTCCTTAGTCTCCGCAGGAAATAGCGACCCTCTGCATGTAGTATTCATAATTCATTCATTCACTTTAGTCACAGGATATCATGTAGCACATTACTGTGCTACAACTGGCCCCCCTTTTTCTCCCTGTCACATCATAATGTTAGGAGGGTTGTGTCACTGAGTAATGCTGAAACATTACACCAGCAGACAGTGCGGCCTCAAGCATCTGCAAGGCCAAATCACATGGGCCAGTTTGGTGGGGATGCTCTTATTTCAGATGTGAAATGTACACTGTTTTTCCTGTTTGCTGACTGGAGATATGATTGTGAAAAGAAAAAATGAGTCTCCCAACCCCTGAGTTTGCATAGTTCACATATTACAATGAATCTTAATAGAAATATCTTGACATTTGACTTTTAAACCCCATACTCGCTTTGCTTATGTTGATTATTCTGTTCTCCCTTTAACAATCACAAGGTGGGAGAGCCTTTGAGATGTGTGATCTTGTCTGAGGGGACAAACAGACTGAAAGAGACCAAGGCGGCCCGCACTCTTTCAACGTCTATAAAAACAAGGCCTGTAATATCAACTATAGGGCTGTCATTACTGATTATACCAGTAATGGAGTAATGGATCTACCTATTATTTTCACAATTAATCGAGTAATCAGAATTTTTTTTAAGGCATGCATAGTTTTATATGTGTTGCTGTTCAAAGATTCCAAAATAATACAAAAACATAAACAAACAAGCCTTAAAAATATCATTAAAACAATATAAACATATGTGCAAAATGTGCATATATTTGTACATGGTTCTGTTTCTTTCTATGTGAAAGATCAGTAGTACAGTTTGCAACACATCAGTTCTAATGCTAACACCTCAATTCCAACTGGTTGAAAAAAAATAATTTCTTTAAATGTATTAATTGTGGTATTGTAACAGCTTAATAACTGTTTGTTGATTTCTGATAACTTTCTTAGTCCTTTTCTTCCCTCTAACACTTCTTACTAGCAAGGTGATGCATGTGGTTAATGAAATCCCCAAGCTCATCATCAAGCGCGCCGACTAACGACTTTGCCATTTGTGTCTTGCTCGTCACAGCGTGACTACTGTGAATTTATTTTCATTTATACAGATTAGATCAGTGGTTTAGCTTTAGTAGGTGCAGAACTGCAGGTTCTAAGGTGTTTGCCACTGAATGCTGCGGGCACCATGGGATCACCTTTACTATTACCTGAAACACAAGTGTTTAATCTTTGCTGTAGTTCTTATAGGCATGTAGCCACCCAATAGCCTGAGGCAAGGCTGAAACAAATCGAACAATATAATGAAGTTATTTGATATGCTGTTCTTTGTAATATTATCCTCAGTGTCAAGGATATATTGGTCAGTCACCATTACTGTAAAGTTAATTAGGAACATTTGGTTGATTGTAAGTGTAAACACTAGTGTTAAGAGATGTGGCCTATAACACACATCCTAAGATTCTGATCACAGTATGCATTAATGAGCACTGGTAAACTAATGACAAACATTGCTTTTGTGACCGCTTTTTTTATACATAAGAATGATCTTATTTGATTTTAGCTTTATACATTGTTGATCTTATAACGATATTAATAGCAACAAAGCAGTAAGCCACATACAGTGATTTTCTCACTGGGGTGTAATGTGATTACAGGTTGAGGGAGGGCTTTAGGTGGGCTCAAACACAATCAAGAACCTACAAACACTAAATACTTGGTAAATAAACAGAGCAAAACAGAAGTACATAGGTAGGTGTTTAAGGTTTCATCACACGGTAGCAATTTACAAAGAACAGAGGCTGCACAGCAGCAAAGCACATAGTGTCATTAAAGTCTGTCTTTCAAAATCGGATGCTGGGTAGAGGGGTAGACATGGGAGTGACAGAGACAGAAAGGTTGTGACAGGACGGATGACCAAACTGGGCTGAGTGAGCAAAGGGGCACCAGATATAACAGCACATGAAATAGAGGGCTGTAATCTGAACAAGACGGGATGAAGCCAGGGATGGAACACTAAGCTAGACAGAGTAGGGAACAGGGAACTGGACGCTGGACTAGACAGGGGATGGAACAGAGAACATGACAGATGGACAGGATGAGACAGGGTGATGAGGAGGAACAGGGATCTGAGACACACCAGAAAACAGAGATAATGACACATTAGGGCTAGGATCTAGGAGAACCACAACAGGGAAAGGGACCATGACAGGGACAGTTACCACCACTGGAGCAACCAGATTGACAGGGACCAACAAAAAAGGAGACACAGGGACAGAGATAATGATTTCAATAGGCACTAAAATGACTGACTCAGTGTCTGCCATCCCGTCGCACTCACAACAATCATCATGAAGTACTTGGAGATGTTCATCACGAGGCACATAAAATCAATGCTTGACCCCCTGCAGTTTGCATACCATCTCAACTGCTCTACCGATAATGCCATCACCTCCACCCTTCATCTGGCCTCCAACCACCTAGACAAAAAGGACAATCACGTGAGAATGCATCCCTAGACTTCAGTTCAGCATTTAACATCACCATTCCTCAGCATCTGATTGGGAAGCTGAGACTGCTGGGCCTGAACACCTCCCTCTGCAACTGGATCCTGGACTTCCTGTCTGGGAGACTTCAGTCAGACTCGGGAGCAGTATCTTCAGTACCACCACACTGAGCACAAGGGTCCCCAGGGCTGTGTGCTCAGCCCTCTGTTCTTCAAGCTGCTGACCCACAACTGTGCAGCAATGCACAGCTCAAATCACATCATCAAGTTTGCAGGTGACATGACCATGGTGGGTTGAGGAGGTGGCATACAGAGAGGAGGTGCAACAGCTAATGGACTGCTGCAGAGCCTCTGAATGTGGACAAAACAAAAGAAATGGTTGTTGAATTCAGCTAGGCACGACATGATCACTTTCCACTGAACATCAACAGGTCCTTAGTGGAGATTGTCCAGAGTACCAAGTTCCTTGGTGTTCACATCACAGAGAACCTCACATGGACCCTCAACACCAGCTCCATCACCAAGAAGGCCCAGAAGTGTCTATACTTCCTGCTGAGACTGAAGCGAGCACACCTCCCCCCAAATCCTCACCACGTGCTGCAGAGTCACTGTAGAGAGAATTCTCTGTAGCTGCATCACAGTTTGGTAAGGGAATTGTTCCATTCTGGATCCCAAGACCCTACAGAGGATGGTGAGAACAACTTAGAAGATCATCAGGGTCTCTCCCTCCTCTGTCACGGACATTTACATCACACGCTGCATCCACAAAGCCACCAGCATTGTGGATGACCCCACACACCCCTCACACACCCTTTCTCCCTCTTCCTGTCTGGCAAAAGGTTCCGTAGCATACAGGCCTCTTCTGCCAGAACAGGAAACAATTTCTTCCCTCAGGCCATCAGACTCCTCAGTCAGAACTGAACTGCATCATGAATTGTACACATACACACACACACACACACACACACACAAACATACACACTTGAACTGAACTTCATCTGTTTACACAATTCATGTACATGCTGAACTATTCTGCCTTAAACAACTTACACCGCCACGTCTACTGTAAATACCACTCTAGTTATTTTATACTGCATATCACCTGTCCTGCTGCTGCTATTATTTGCACAATTATTATTTATAGCTGTCTACCCCCATTCTGCATTATTGCACACCTAATGACTCTGCTGATATAATACAGTATATGTCATAATATTGTGTTCATTCAAATGTCAAATACACTAAATGTTGTCTTGTCCTGTTGTTCTGTTGCTCATGTTTTTCTTGCACTCTCTCTCTCCTGCTCCCTTCGTTTTCTGTATTTTGTCCTGTCTACACTTATGTAGTCTTGTGGTGTTTCTGTTTTTGTTCTTGTGTTGCACCATGGTCCTGGAGGAATGTTGTTTCACTTCACTGTGTACTGTCTACATGGCTGAAATGGCAATAAACCTGACTTGACTTGACTTGGCTTGACTTGAGACCCTCTCTGAAGTAGGGAGTTCCAACAATGACGAACAGCTCTCCAGAACAGCAGAGGGCACCGGCAGTGACTTGGAACCCGCAAGAACAGTAGGAAGTGGAAACAGTGATGAGCAAATTTCTGGTACAGCAGGTGGCACTAGCAGAGAAGAGCAGCTCTCCACGGAACAGCAGGTTTCGCTGGTGGAGCATCTCTCTGGAACTGCAGGTGGTGCTGGAATAGATGAGGAACTCTCCAGAACAGTGACCTGATGTGTGTGGGTTTGGTGCAGTGAACCAGGGTAGGAATGGGGAGACCGGAGGCCAGTTCATGAGCAGTTGTGAAAAGTGAAGCCTGAGACCCAGACTGGGTCATCCTCCTGTACGCTGGGAAGCCCAAGGGGACGAAGAGTCAGCACAGCCATTTCACCCATGGCCAGTACAGAAGACCCAAGACCAGAATCTGACGGAAATCCCATCCGCAGTGCTTTTTAGGGTGCCAATTAAGGTTAGCCACCATGCCCTCAGCTGTGGGGCCACTTTCTGCCTCCTTGGCCTCACTACACCATGCACATTGCTCCACTGCCCTTCCTCAACAAAACCCTCTAGCCAGCTAATGCATCCGTCACCGCTAACTTCATGGTGCAGCTGTAGCCGGCCTACTAGTCATGGTCGCTCTGAGTATTCTGTCTCCCCTGTCTGGCCCAGTCACCAACCCCCTCTGGACATTAAATGTTAAGTCCAGGTTTGCTGGGTCCGTGGTACTGTCATTCACTCTGTAACATGATTGCGGTTTGAGGGAGGACTTTAAGCAGACTTAAATGCAAACACAAACCTCATTTATCAGAATTCACAGAACAAGAAACATGAACAGACTAACAGCCAGAATCTAAACATAAAGGGCTGACACAGGATCTCGATAAAAGGAATAGGAATGACCGATACTGAGGAATGATGCACAGGGGTATATATACACACGACAGGGAAGTGGAGACACCTGGAGCGCAGGAGAGCAGGTGGATGCATTAACTGAGGGGCAGGATTAGGGTGGAGCATGTGAATCACGACAACAGATGAAATGCATGATCAGATGGGGATGTGACATGGGGTTTTATAATAACACCTACATACATCATAATCACTGTAATGCATAGTCTCAAGTAACTTTTTGCTTTTATAAAACATAAGACCACATAAAATGTTATAAAGTGCACAGTTTCAAATAAGTCATCAAAAAGTTTTATTAATAATGATCATAATATACAATTTTTCCAAGAAATGCATTGTTGCCAATCATGGACTGTTGAGGGAGGAAAAAACTTCAGTTGCCCAAAGATGCCAGTCAAATTTGAAAGTCAAACAGTGTTCCATTAACAGCACAATGATTTTAGTAACTTGGCACAGTAGTAAAGAATTCAGTTGTTGTGAAGTGTTTTTTACAATGGATTAGAATGCAGATCAGCCAATTAGACATTTAGAACCAGAACTACCTCTTTTATAATATTAATTTTGGTACAGTTATGAAGTGTAGTTCTCCTTAATGCCAGACGTGGGTACAAGATCCACATGGCCATATAACTGATTATGGATATGTATTTTTTTTTATAGTATATGGCATTTCCTAACAGTTTCAAAGGTCATACAATGTGCCAGTTTCCTATTTTCCTGTGCTAGCAAGTTCATTACTGGAGGACCAAGTATTATATTGCCCCCAATTTTTCCATTAGCTATGGCTGCACTTCATTCCTTTCTTTCTGCTATTGCAGTTATCTATATTTAGCATGTCCTGCCATGGAGATAATGACTGGTTTACCCTCAGAATGCAAAAGCACTGCATGAAAGATGTGCAGGAATGGACCACTGATATGGTCAAAAAGGTCAGAGTGGCTGTTATGGCAAAGCATTTAAAATCTCACTGTGCCAACTATTTCTGTCTAGAACTAGGCTGAAAACCCCACGGTGCTCCATCTATGCAGTTTTTCAGTTTCTCAGTAAGAATCCATGATGGGAAGAACAAGAGAATGACGACCCCACACTATTGTGTTGTACTATTTATTACAGGTGGCTGCCATAAAAGATAAGCTTACTCTTATCCACCATTGCAGAACCTTGTCACGGCGCACCTGCTGTAGTTCTTGGCCCTCTGACCTCTCTAGGCCATTTTCATGTGCCATTCAGCCTCCTGCTGTGATGAATAGCTTCATCTGGGTGCTCCCGTTCCTTATAGCCACACCTAGATGCTCCAGACATTTTGATAATACCATCACATCTCTCACCTCTCCATCCCATTAACCCTGAACTTTTGTTGTTCCATGCGCTCTCAACACACAATCACTATTCCCCCTAGATTCCCCTCTTATCTCACAGGTCTTAACTTGGTATAGTGTTTTAAAGAGATGTACAAATACAATTAATTTAGATTTTAATTAAAATGATCCATTTTTGTACATTTTTATATGAGGATGTCTTTATAATGATGACGAAATAACTATAATAATATTGACATATATTCTAGTAAATATTGTGTCTCAGGAACAGAACAAAAAGGGTGCAAACACTGTCATTCCATGTCTGGCTGCCATTTTTGATTAAGAGATTGACTGGCAACTGATGAAGTTAACAATGCAGGAGCCCCATTAAGCTCCCTGCAAGTCATTAATGTTATTCTTCCATGACAGATGGTGACACCAGCCTTTCAGAGTCACTCTAAAGTGAAGCCCTCTTCTGTGGGCCTGACAGGCGCATCAGACTATCAGAGGGCCTCATAAGACACAGCAATTAATGGCTTACAAATGGAACAGTGTGTATCGATTGGCTCTGCATTGAGGCCATGACATTAAATTATATTTTACGGCCCGGATGTCTAGATGAGACTTTTAGATACTAGTTTGACTTAGAGAACGATAGCATTCGGTGGGTGGGCAAGTTTTAGCAGTTTTCCTATGTGGCTTACAGTACAGTTATAATTATATATTATCATTAATAGTGAATAAGTATCATTTTTACATCTGGTGTACAGGTCAAACCTTCATGTCTCATCAAATGACATGAGTCTTTTTCCGAAAGATGTTATAGGGACTCTGGGGCTTCAAGAGTGGAGAAAGCTACGGTAATATCACATCTACAATAACTCAGTTAATGGACTCAGTTAATGATCTTGGCTAGCTTTACTGCCCATCCAACACCTTTGGGATGAACTGGAACGGAGATTGCGAGCCAGGCCTTCTCATCCAACATCAGTGCCTGACCT
>JBBPCZ010163170.1:0-17352 GCA_037974445.1 Brycinus macrolepidotus
TGTAGTGTCTAATAAAGACAGTATTTGTATGGAGTCCCGCGCCTGTGCCTCGCTCCCTATAAGGTACGCGAACCACCGCGTGACACTAAATATCTTGGTGTCCAAATCCTTTAGAGTGAATGGTGGTGTGAGTCAGGTGTGACTTGCGGGGAGCTTTTTGCAGCATCAAGCAAAGCCCGACTCAACCCATCTCTTCTCAAAGGTTGAAGATATGGATGCAGGTAAGTTTGAACATGTCAGACCAGTTCTGACAAACTTCACAAATAACAAAAAAGTCTTTGTTTTCTTTGCATGGTCTGGGAGGGTCCTTGTGGCTCCTCTCTGTGTGATCTGAGAAGGTCCTGGTAGTTCCTCTCTTTGTGATCTGAGAAGGTCCTGATGATTCCTCTCTGTGTGATCTGAGAAAGTTCTGGTGGAGGATTAACTCCATCTCTGGTAGAATCTTAGTCTGCTATAGCAGCTCTTAATTTTAAGTCTGGGTTTACAGGTGTGAGGGATGTGTTTTCTCTGTGGACTACAAAACACCCATGAACATCTCTCTAGATAAGAGCATCTACCAAATGCTGGAAATGTAAGTGTAAACGTCAATGTGGTGACAAGCAACAGCCAATGAGAACACAAGACATGGGTGAGGGGAAACCCAGGGGAAGAGTTGAGCACAAGCGTATACTTTCTATAAGAATACATTAGTGTACACAAAAGCTTTTCAGTATTTGAGAGCTTGTCATCCTTTTGAATCCACAAAAAGAGGAGGAAGCTACCTCTGTTTTCACTACAAAAATATTTACCTCCAACTCTCTCTGCAGAACAGACAGTCTCAGGTGGGTGTGTATCCCGATCCATCTATCCTCTCAACAATATTCTTTTCTGTTCTTTTGTTTTCATTAGCTGCAAATGAGCACATAAATGACCTGAACCCTTTGCTTCTGGCTGCTATACAATTTTGTTAGAAAAAAATCCTTTTTTATTGCACGTTATCCTCATTCACTGTGTCTCTGCTGCCCTGTTTTCTTCTGACTAAATGTGGCTTAGAGACATTACAGACTTTCTCCTGGTGAGAGCTGTAATGGGTAATGTGTGATCCCCCATTTAACTGATTGGTCATGTCGTGTGCAAACCAGAAGGACTTCCAGATTCCTGATTAAAAGACAGGAGGATGTGTAGTATGAATAGAACAGAGATATGACAACTTTGAAAGTCACAGTGTGTCTGTGGTGTAAGGAGTAGCCACTTTCATTTAAATGGGGAAAAATTAATGAACAGATGAATTCTGTTACCACAATACTATTGTTAAATGTTATGTTTTGTCATTTTCTCAAGTTGAAATACTTCATCTTACTTCCTTGTTACCTCCTGCTCATTTTCATTTCCCTTCCAGTTCTGTTTCTTAAAAGTCTGCCTCAAATTTCTGTAAACGGTCCAAAGGTCAGAGCCATCCAGAAAAGTGTTTCCACGTTGCAAATAAATGAGTTTCATCCAGACTGAGATAACCTCTTATCTTCATACCAAATTTTGGGTCTTTTGTCCAGACCAAGGTCACACATGCATTTTGGTTCAAACCAAACAAGGCAGGTGGGAAAGCAACCTGACGAGAGCAAATTTGACCAGTACTACAAAAAACATCAGTCTCACCTAATAGAAAACCTCCATATTTTACTGCAAACACTATGCGCTGTTGCTTGCACCATCAGTAAACTATCTTTAACTAGCAACTCAGAGTTCTGACAACTTGTCAGCTCATCTTTAATTTTCTAGTCTGGATATGCGTCTTGCTTTAAAAACAGGCTATTATGAAAAGTTCTGGCACATTAACACTTAAAGCTAGTTTCAGGGAAACACCATCAGTTTCTGTTAAAATGTTAGAGAATGTGAGTTGTTAATTCTTGCCTTAATATAAGCAATATCAAAACAGGGTTGAAGAAAACTGCATAAACACCAATGAAATTGTTAACGACCCAAAAAAAAGGCTACATGTTGGGTGGACAGGTGCAGGTAGCCTTGACTCAGAATACCAAATAGTGACTAGACATCCTAAAACAAGCACATGGACTACTGGGTTTCAATAGTATAAATATCCAAAAGAAGTCAGAGAATATTGCCCATGTTTTATTAGAAGGCTTTCATAAGACAGAACAAAGTCTGTTTACCAGCTACACCAATATTCAAGATTCAAACATATTAGTAGGTAGACACCCTGTGTCTAACTGAGTAGTTAAACTGGAAATAAACCCTTCATGGTACAGGCTTGACAGACACATCACCAAGGCCCAGAGTGAAGGTAAAGCTTGGAGAAACAGCAGCAGTAGACTAGTCACTTGATGTTTCTTGTGTTGTAAAGGACTGCTGGGGTTGTGTAAAGCCTGTAGCAGATCCTGTAAGGGGAAACCCAGGCTTTTGTTGGCTAACCTGCCTCTGCAAAACAAACTTGCTTGAAAACACTTGACACAGGTCAGATGTCTGCAGCCTATGACACGCTGGGCTGTACTGATCAGACCTCACAAGTGAGGCTCCATGTTGACCACTCAACACCTGGGACGGGGCAGTCTGGAAGCCAGGCTGGAAGTCCCTAGAGGTCTGCCATGTGGCTGCACTATGGGTGTCATGCACACCAGCCACGTGTCGCGCAAGAGGCACCGGAAATGATGCGCGTCACTCGGTATATAAACAAGGAAGTGGAGGTACTCACTGCTCAGTCATACTCTCTTCATGCCCGAGCCGAATCCAGCCACCTTACCTACTCTACGGTACCGTGAGTACTATCCAAACCCTCTTCTCCTTGTCTTTGACTGTGTGTGTGAGTGAGAACGCGGATTCCCAGTGGGAATCCCAACTCTTTCTAGAGCATTCTCAGAGCAACGCGTGGTTCACCTAACTCTCTCGTGCTACTCCGCGATTGGGTTTTTCCACCACACTACACTGGGCAAACAGTGATAGACCAGTCCGTGACAGAATGACTGAGCCTAGATCTGTAAACCCAGTGGAGTTCGCTGCTCTGTGCGACACCGCGTCTCGGCAGGCGGCTGAGATCGGTGGGCTAAGGCGTGAGGTTGCTGATCTGCGCCAGGCTCTCCTCTAGTCCCAACAGGCTCAGGGAGAGTTAGAACAGCTCCGGCAGCAGGTCACGGCTCTCGCTCAGGCTCATCAGGAGCTAGCTGCCGAGACTTTCTTACCGCCCGGGGTCCAAAAACACCAAGGCAGACGCTCTCTCCCGCCAGCACGAGGCCGATGCCCCCCGGGCAGACCCCGCGCCTGTCCTGCCACCTCACCTCATCATTTTACCACTACGTTGGGATTTGGAGAATCGCGTCCGCCAGGGACAGACCTTGGAGCCCGTTCTGGCAGGCGTTCCACCCGGACGGCTCTATGTACCAACCACTCTTCGGCCAGAGATCCTCAAATGGTGCCACTCCTCCGCGGTCTCCGGTCACCCGGGTACCAGAAGATCCCTTTTACAACTCCAGCGGGCCTTCTGGTGGCCCAGAATGGCCAAAGATGTCAAGGAGTTCGTCCGGGCGTGTGCAGTGTGCGCCAGGCCCAAATCGGACAACCAACCCTCGGCCGGGACCCTCCAACCTCTCCCGGTTCCTCATCGACCCTGGTCGCACATTGCTCTGGATTTCGTCACCGGCCTGCCGGAATCGGAAGGAAAGACCACCATCCTGACCATCGTCGATCGATTCTCCAAAGCTGTTCACCTGGTGGCGCTCACCGGACTCCTGTCAGCTAAGACCACAGCAGAACTGATATTAGAGCACGTAGTTCGTTTGCATGGGTTCCCCCGGGACATCGTCTAGGACAGAGGGCCTCAGTTCACTGCCAACTTCTGGAAGGCCTTCAGCCGCCTGATCGAGTCCACCTGCAGTCTCTCCTCAGGATACCACCCTCAGACCAATGGTCAGGTGGAGCGAACCAACCAACAGCTGGAGCGCTTTCTTCGGTGCTTCGTCTCCGATCGTCAGCGCTCCTGGGCCTGCTACCTCATGTGGGCTGAGCTCTCTCATAACCTCATGACCTCCTCGGCCAGGCTCAGTCCTTTTGAGGTATGCAACAGTTTCCAACTTCCGATGTTTGAACATCAGGAGTCGGAGGTTGATGTACCGTCGGCCCAACAGTTGGTTCACAGGTGTCGGCGGATCTGGCAGCAGGCCCGTGCCTCCATCATGTGGGCCAATGACGCCTATGCCTCTGACACGTAGGTAACAGGGTCTGGCTCTCCACCAAGAACATCCACCTTCACACCGACTCCAAGAAACTCACCTCCCGGTTCATCGGACCCTACAAGATAACCCACCGGATAAACCCTGTTACCTACAGGCTCCAGCTGCCTGCATCTCTTAAGGTACACCCAGTGTTTCATATCTCACAATTAAAACCTGTTTTCTTTTCTCCCTTAGTTCCCCCGGATCCTGCTCTTCCGGCTCCCTGTATCATCGACGGTGGTCCTGCCTTCACGGTTTGGCGGCTCCTCGACTAGCAACACCAGGGCCATGGCACCCAGTACCTCGTAGACTGGGAGGGCTACGGTCTGGAGGAACGGTCCTGGGTCCCCGGCCGGTTCATCCTAGATCCCGATCTGATCGCGGACTACCGTCACCGGGTATCCTCTCAGCCAGGTCCGTCTGGTGCCGGTCCTGGGGGGGGGTACTGTCACACACACCAGCCACGTGACGCGCAAGAGGCACCGGAAATGATGCGCATCACTCTGTATATAAACAAGGAAGTGGAGGTACTCACTGCTCAGTCATACTCTCTTCATGCCTGAGCCGAATCCAGCCACCCTACCTACTCTACAGTACCGTGAGTACTATCCAAACCCTCTTCTCCTTGTCTTTGACTGTGTGTGTGTGAGTGAGAACGCGGATTCCCGGTGGGAATCCCAACTCTTTCTAGAGCGTTCTCAGAGCAACGCGTGGTTCACCTAACTCTCTCGTGCTACTCTGCGTAGCGTGGTGCTTACACCACGCTACACTGGGCAAACAGTGATAGATCAGTCCATGTTGGGGAAGGTGGCTAGCAGGCTTTAGCCAGGTGGACACCACACTCATTGGACTGTAACGGTTAAAGCATGCAACAAGGACACAAAATTGACTGCAGTGCCCTCCTAGTGGGTCTTCCAGCTTGCATGGTAAGACCCTTACAGCTGGTTTAGAATGCAGCAGCTCGGCTGGTCTTCAACCAGCCCAAAAGGTTGCGTGTCACCCCACTGCTGGGGAAGGTGGCTAGCAGGCTTTAGCCAGTTGTATCCCACACTGGCTGGACTGTACTGGTTAAACCTTGCTACTGGGGCACCATATTGATAACTTGGGGTACTCGGCACCTGGGACTGGGCAATCTGGAAACCAGGCTTGAGGCTGCTAGAGGTGTGCTATGTCACTGCACTGTGAGACAGTAATGCCAGGTCAGGGCTTACACTCTGCTGATGGTGTCCAGCTCTTTTCCTCCACACTGACAGGACAACAAAAACCAGTGATTAAAACTGAATTCATGCTGTAGATGTCCAAGTTGGTCTGTTATGGTTAAACTCACTTCCACCCCCACTGGCATTTTCCAAGACAAACAAGGAAATAAAACTGTAGGAAATAAGTCTACAGAACAAAACTTGTGAGGAATATACAAAAACTTAACATTATTGACCTAACAAAAACAAAATCTTATGTTTACCTATTAGTCCTCCAAGCCATGTCCCTAATAAGCATTCAATGGCAATAGCCCTGAAATACCTCTTACCACTCCCAAGCACTAAAGCACACAGACATACCTTGGACTGCTTCAGACTTTCTTTTAAACCCATGAGTCAGCTGATGAATGTTGCCTATTCACATGTACCATGACACTTTTATCCAAACTCTCTTCAGCTGATTGGCTGCCCTTGCTCATATGGCCAATTCACATCAAATACTTTCCTGAACCATTTTAAGCTCTGCGCTGCTTGAAGAGCACAACTTGGTGGCATCAACAAAGTGCCAACATAAAGCACAAGACACTTTGAATGTGCTATGTTTAAACATGAGCATTTGGGACAGACTTGGGCTCATATTTTTAAAGAGCTAATGTTTGTCTACTGTGGTTCATTCAGACTACAAGCATGTAGTTTAATCACAAATTAAATTAATGAATAAATACCTTTTACTCACTTTGAATACTCTCTTCTCCACTATGCTGGCCAAACAGTTGTAAACTTTTTCTATATGAAAAGGTCTTCATAAAACACAAAGTATTTGACTTTAAAATGCTTTATGAGCACCATCACTACACCAGTTTTAATACAGAAGTCTTTAAATAGCAGCACAGACAACATATCTGCACCTCTAACTTCCTAACCTGGATCTGGTTACTGTTTCAGAGACCACACCATCAGGAAAATATTTGGCAATTTCACAGTTAAAACAAGTTTGAAGGAAACAAGTTTCTTCCCTACCACACTAAGCTATAAGACACTGTTGACTGAACTGATATGAGCTTTTCAGTTTGCATGAGTTCATGTCAGCCAGTGCCTCATCTTGTGGGGTGGCACAAGATTCTGTCCTTGTGCCTACCCTTTTCATTTGTTACTATTTGCTTACATTATCAGTTCTTTTAAGAACCATCATTCATAATATCAAGCTGTTAAGTTGGTCCTGTTTTTTCCATTTGACAGTCTTACCCAAGTTAAGGTAAGTCTGTAAGGCTGAGACAGAAATGCTTATTCATGCTCCTCCTGCAGTTTTACACCAGCCCAAACAAATGTGTAGTTTAACCTTTCAAAATAAACACAAGGAAATTGGACAGACAAGACAGGAACAGGCTAGCTTTGATTTCAGTTGTGAAATCAAGTGTGATTGGATATACTAAAACAAGTGCACAGACTACAAGGATTCAAGACAGTAGGGATCTCAAAGTCAGAATATCACCATGTTTTATTACAAGGCTTTCATAAGACAGGACAGGCAAAAATCTGTTTACCAAATACACCATACTCCAGATTCAAACAAAGTATTAGGGAGACATTCAGTGCTTAACAGAGTAGTCATGTTGGGAAGAAACCCTTTGTGGTACAGGCTTGAGGGACACATCACTAAAACCTTGAGAGAAGGTAAGGCTTGGAGAAACAGCAGCAGACGACCAGTCACTTGATGTTTGTGCTGTAAAGGGAGACCCAGGCTTTTGTTGGGGAACCTGCTTCCACACACCAAACCTGCTAGAAAGTCCTTGAGACAGGTCATAGGCTGCAGATGTCTGATCTGCTTTGCTGTACTTGTCAAATCTTGCACCTGGGGCTCCATGGGCAACCTGGAAGCCAGGCTTCAGACTGCTAGAGGCCTGCCATGTGTCCAATCTGTGAGAAGGCACCGTCAAGGGAGGGGTTCCACTGATTTGGGGAAGGTCGCTAGCAACGTTCGGCCAGCTGGATACCACCTTCCCTGGTCTGTACTGGTCCCGCCTTGCACCTTGGCCTCCATGGTGGTGAGCAACCTGGAAGCCAGGCTTCACACTGCTAGAGGCCTGCCATGTGTCCAATCTGTGAGAAGGGACCATCAAGGGAGGGGTTCCACTTTTTAGGGGAAGGTCGCTAGCAACGTATGGCCCACTGGATACCACACTGGCCCCTTGGCTAGTAAAGAGCCTTGACTTTAGCTTTTGTAAGGGACCTGGGGGATTTGAGCTTACTGCCTTTGCAGCATACAAGCTGGGACCAGTGTATAGAGCATCATATTTGCCTTGGGAAGAGCTTGATGTAAGGTCACCTCCTAAACTCTCAAGGTACCACAGGGGAAGTGGTGTAGCTTCAAAAGCTTGCCCAGGCAATGTCTGAGGTTGGGGAGGCAGAGGAACTGGGTAAGAAGGATCACTCCACTTTTCTGATAACTGAGGCCAGAAGCCATCATGTTTAACAGCAGGAACAGTTTGACCAGAGACATCACTGGGTACAGAACTATGGCTGCCAGAAAACCCCTGTTGCAGAGAACCTTGCTGGACCTTGGTCACAAAGCTACTAGAGGAATCAAGAAGCTGGGACTGAGGGGCAACACTACCAGGTTGTGGTCCAACAGGATAGTAACCACCAACAAAGCCAGTTCCAGGCACAGCCACAGAAGACACACGGCTGCTTAACTGAGCAGGTTGAGACTGGCTAGGTTTTTTGAACTGATACAGAGCCCCACTGTGCTGAGGGTGCCCAGCTGTGTTCCTCCACACTGGAGGGAAGAAGAAAACAGCAATTAAAATTGAATTCATTCTGAAGATTAAGTTGGTCTTCTATGGTTAAACTCACCTCCACCCCCACTGGCATGCTCCAAGAAAACAAAGGCCATGAAAAGTATCCAAAGCCTACAGAGCAAAACATGTAAGCAATTCATCAAAAACACCTGAACAAATATTGTGCACTTCTAATGTTTACCTCTTAGTCTTCCAAGCCATGTCCATAATAGCAAGCAGTCAAAGGTACCAGCCCCAAAACACCTCTTACTGCAGTAAGTAACAGAGCAAACAGACATACCTTGAGGTGCTACAGGCTTTCCTTTAAACCCTTCAATCAAGTCAGCTTATGAACTTCACCTGCTCACATGTACCATGACTCATTAATCCAGACTCTCTTCAGCTGATTGGTTGCCTTTGCTCACATGGCCAGTTCACATTAAATGCCTTTCTGAAGCAGCATTTTAAGTCCAATCTCTAATGGTACCCTAAGCCCCACCCTGCCTAAAGAGTGCACCTTAGTGGCATCAACAAAGTGCCGATGTAAAGGGCAAGGCACCTCGAGGCTGCTAGGTTTAAACATGAACATTTAGAACCGACTTGGGCAATGTCTGCTCATATTTTTTTAAGAGCTAATTTGCTTGTCTAAAGTGATTCATTTCAGATTATAAACATTATGCAGTTTATTTACAAGTTTAAATTAATAAACAAATGCCTTTTAGGAAATTGGAATAGGAGGCCACTGCTGACTCTGCTTCATTGCCGTCCTCCCCGAATGCTGCATTGAGGAGGCATAGAGGGCACTCGAAAACAAAATTTTGAATGCTAAAATGAGAAATAAGACACCAAACATTAACAAGATGGTGGCGCGCTAAGTTGCAATGGTCTCTCTTGGTCCGAGACTGGTGCATAAGTGTAGTTTGGAGTCAACTTTTACACCAAACCTTCACTAACGTGTATAAGAACAGCTGATACATATGTGTACGACCACCAGACCTTGCTTCAGTTGAGAAATAAACAAGAAATTTACTCTGAGAATGGACTGCGGAAAAAGTTTCACAACCTCAGCTTGCTACAGGGACCAAGGTCCTCGGACCACAGAGTTGCCTGATGCTGCTGGGCGGGGCAAGGGACATTGCAAGCAGTGCACGAAAGAGCGGAAGCACGGCAAGCAGGCAGGGGACCATGCAAGGCTAAAAGCCAACACTAGCCAGACAGCTACCCCATCCATCCTCCTCAACAATATTTGCTCCCTAGACAATAAACTTGACTACATCCGACTCCAGGGAACTACCCAGCGTGAGTTCAGAGACCGCTGTGTTTTTGTTTTTATAGAGACATGGCTCGGCGACAGCATTCCGGACATGGCTACCCAGATTAGCAAAATGCTAACATTCCGCTCTGATCATACTTTCAAACTGGTTAGAAAAAGTCAGGCATGGGGCTGTGTGTTTACGTCGACACAGACAGGTGCGTGAATACTGTGCAAGTCTGTAGTTACTGCTCACCACAGCTGAAGTTTGTGGCTGTTAGATGTTGACCATTTTATTTACAGTGCAAATTCACCACCATGCTCATATTCATGGTGTACATCCCACCCAGTGCTAATGCTAACAACACACTGACTGAACATAAAGTAGACATCAGCAACCTCCAAAACTCACACCCAGATGGACTGTTTATTATCGCTAGTACTTTTAATCATACCAGTGTCTATCACATGTTTAATCACATGTCCATCATGCTGATCCCAGCCTACCGACCGCTTGCCAGACTTGCCACGCCTGTTCGAAAGCAGCCAAAAACTTGCCCCCCATCTCTGCTCTTCAATACTGTTTGAGTGCGCTGACTGGGATATGTTTAGGGAAGCTGCAAGCTACAGTGGCTCCTCCCACCTGGAGGAGAACACGGCGTCGGTGGTTGACTACATCAGCAAGTGCATCGATGACGTTACTGCCTCCAAGACCATCACCACACGCCCCAAGCAGAAGCCGTGGATGACTGCGAAGGTGTGTGCTCTGCTGAGAACACGAGACACCGCCTTCAGATCAGGTGATAAGTCTGCCCTGAGAACACCAAGGGCCAACCTGTCCCAGGCCATCAGAGAAGCGAAGCATGCAGATGCTCAAAATATCCACGACAATTTCCAAGACACTGGAGACGTATGGCACATGGGGTAAAGCATCCAGGCCATCACCAACTACAAGGAATCTACACTTCCAGATTGGCTAAAGGACTTCTACGCACGGTTTGAAGCACAAAATGACATGGCAGCAAGGAAGACCACCCCGCCCCCCCAACAACCAGGTGCTTTAGCTAACCATTGCTGATGGTGAGGAGAACTCTACCTACAGTCAACCCACAGAAGCCTGCTGGGCCAGACAACACTCCTGGTTGTGTGCTCAGAGCATGAGCAGACCAGCTGGCAGATGTTCTCACAGACATCTTCAATATCCCTCTGAGCACCACTGTCATTCCAACGTACTTCAAAGACACCACCATCATCCCTGTGTCAAAGATACCATCAATGTCGTGCCTCAGTAACTATTGTCCCTTCGCACTCGCACCCATCATCATGAAGCGCTTCTACAGGCTTGTGATGACGCAAATTAAATCACAGCTGCCCCCCTAACTGGACCCCTTGCAGTTTGCATATCATTCCATCCCCTCAACCGATGATGCCGTCTCCACCACCCTTCACCTGGCCCTCACCCACCTGGACCAAAAGCACACTTATGTAAGAATGCTGTTCATAGACTTCAGGTAAGCATTCAACGCCAACATTCCTCAGCATCTGGGAAGCTGAGACTGCTGGGCCTGAACACCTCTCTCTGCAACTGGATCCTGGACTTCCTGACCTCAGTCAGAGAGGATCGGGAGCAATATCTCCAGCACTAAAATGCTGAGCACAGGGGCCCTCCAGCGCTGTGCTCTCAGCCCCTTGGTGTTCATACTGATGACCTCTGACTGTGCAGCAGTGCACAGCTCAAACCACAACTTCAAGTTTGCTGATGACATGACTGTGGTGGGTTTGATCAGCGAAAACAGTGATGTCGTGCACAGAGAGGAGGTGAAACAGCAAACAGACAGATGCAGAACCTACAACCTCTGAATGTGGACAAAACAAAAGTGATGGTTGTTGACTTTGGAAGGGGATGGCATGATTACTCTCCACTGAACATCAGTGGCTCCCCAGTGGAGATCATACAGAGCACCAAGTACCTTGGTGTTCACATCATGGAGAACCTCACTCAACACGTGGACCCTCACTCAACACCTTTTCCATCGCCAAGAAGGCCCAGCAATGTCTTTCAGCGGAGACTGAAGACATTCTCACCACTTTCTATAGAGGGACTATGGAGAGTATTCTCTGTAGCTGCATCTTGACTTGGTACGGGAATTGTTCCATTTCGAATCGCAAGACCCTACAGGGTATAGTGAGGACAGCTGAAAAGATCATCTGGGTCTCTCTCCCCTCTGTCACAGACATGTACACCACATGCTGCATCCTCAAAACCTCAAGCATTGTGGATGACCCCACACACCCCTCATATAGCCTCTTCTTCCTCCTCCTGTCTGGCAAAAGGTTCTGCATACACACACTGATCTGTTCTGCCTTAAACAACTCACACCCCAAGTGCCTCCGTATATACCCTTCTGTTTATTTTACACATTCTCTGTCCTGCTGCTATATTCGCACAATTATTGTTGTCTGCCTCTATTCTGCATTTTTGCACACTTGACTCTCTGCTGCTAGAATACAGTATCTCATGATTCAAGTTTCAAGATTCTTTATTTGTCACATGCATAGTTATACAAAGTACAACACGCAGTGAAATGTACCCTGAACTGCTCCTTTTATGACTGTGCAAACATTATAAAATAAGTACAATTTTAAATTAAACACAAATCTGAAAATGTCTAAAACACAAATAAAAATAAAAAATAAGTGCAAGCAAAGTAGAAATAAGTATAAAGTGAGTACAATTTTATATTTAGAAAAACAAATCTGAAAATTTCTAAAACACAAATAAAAACACAAATCTGAAAAAGCGTAAAACAGCTTAAACAAGCAGCAACACAAGTGAGAGGTAAAATATCCAAGCTAAATTTGAGGTATTTTTTTTAAGTTATAAGTGTAGCAGCAATCTGACAGATTTACATATGTACGATGTGCAAGTGGGATGTTAAAGTGAATTGTGGCATGTTAGCACAGCAGTGTAAACAGAGTGATGTAAACAGAGCAATGTAAACAGAGTCATGTAACAGTGTGACCAGAGTAATGTAAACAGAGTAATGTAACAGAGTGACCAGAGTAATGCAAGCAGAGTAATGTAAACAGAGTGAACAGAGTAATGTAAACAGAGTAATGTAAACACAGTGACCAGAGTAATGTAAACAGAGTAGTGTAGCAGCATGTACAGTGTAGCAGCATGTGATGTAATAATAAATCATGAAGACAGATATGAAATATGACAATGAATATGATATGAGGTGCTGTATCAGTCCCTTAAGGTAATGCTATGAGGGGAGGGGGGCATGTTCTGATTTAGGACTCGAATGGCCTGAGGATAGAAGCTCCTCTTGAGTCTCTCTGTTTTGGCCATGATAGTGCGGAAACTTCTGCCCGATTGCAGAAGTTGAAACAGTCTGTTACTGGGGTGGAACGAGTCCTTCAAGATCCGAGCTGCTCTGGACCTACATCTCCTGGTGTAAATGTCCTGTAAGGAAGGGAGAACAGACCTGCAGCAGCGTTCTGCTGTGCGGATCACTCTCCGAAGGGCTTTTCGATCCTGAACACAGCTATTCCCATACCAGGATGTGATGTTCTGTGTTAGGATGCTCTCCACAGTGCCTGAATAGGAAGTCCTAAGGATCACTGGAGAGACCACGAACTTCCTCCAGTGATCCTTAGGACTTTCTATTCAGGCGCTGTGGCGATGCCTAGCCCTTTTGGACTGGACCTGAATGTGTTCAGTCCATGTAAGGTCTGAGGAGATGCGGACACCGAGATGCTTAAAGGATACTTGAGGTTTGTGGTATCTGTCGTAATAGTGCATTCATTCAAACTAGTACTGAAGCTGTCGACTGCACTAAATGTTATCTTGTTGCTCCTGTTTTGTCTTTGTGTCTTGCCAGTTTTAATTAAGAGGGTGCCATAGCAACCAGGAGCCAACCACAACACGCAGAAGTTGCATATATAGGTTTTAGATTTTTAACATTTCCTTAAATGTCATTTAGCTTATTCAATCTAATTAAAGTTTGTGGTAGAAATCAGGCATAGTCTCATTTTTTAATATGGGCAGAACGGGTGGAACATTTCTGAATAGTTGGTGATGTAAAAAAACACTGTTTGAGAGAAGTCACATGACCTCTCCCGTTTGATACAAACCTAGAAAGTGTTTCGGAACATTCTGAAAATACCATCACTAGTCACAGCTGCTCCACTATAATCTGAGTCAACAGCCACCATTTTAAACTGTTTCAGCACCACACTTAACTGCTTTGCCAAAAGCGTTTCTGATTTATCTCCCAGTTCAAACTGTTTTTAAATGAAAGATTTTCTACTTGACTAAAAGCATGCTTACAAGGTTTTATTCCAATATGAATAAAAGTCTTATAGAAACTTGACACACTCAACCCAGACTACAAAGCACCAGTCGCACCTAGTGTAGACTTCAAAATCCACTTGATTTGTTGCAAGCACCATTGTTCAGTTGTCGATATTGTAGTCTTTATCTAGCAGCTCATAAGAGTTCTGACAAGGGCTCATTGTTAACTTGCTAGCTTAGATACCAGTTTGAGACCAGGGGTCTGTACTACGAAGCGCGTTTACTGGCTTATTATGGTAAGTTCGAGAGTAACTTGATCACGTGAGGTGTAACTTCGTGAGTAACCCGTACTACGAAAGGTGATTAGGTTTAACCCGAGGTATCTTGCCATGGCAATTTACACAGCGTGTCAAACCTGCTCCGACCAGGTTATGTTCTTGTTTAAGTTGCGGTTTAGTGTAAGCCCGCCATACATAAGCACCGCCCCTCTGGAAGCACCGCCCCATCAACATGCCCCACCCCTCTACAAACCACTTCTCCGCAGCCAATGGCGTACCTGGAAGATCCGCGGGACATCGGCGCCCGAATCGTGAGGGGCACTCTCCGGAGGGCGAGGGTTTTTAGAGACTGGCAGGATCTTTATTGTAATTTTAATTACAAATTTTTATTTTTATCGTAAAATAGTCTATTTGCACTTCCGAAGTGAGGCTTAAACTGAACACAATTTCCCATTGAATTTCCAAGGGTCATAGGAGCCATCAATTGCACACACATCCCTGTCAGGGCACCCCTGGGAGAACATGAGGGTGATTATGTAAATCGGGAATCAATGTACAGGTATCTTTCATCATATCTTAATTGATCTGATATATGGGCTATAGACTACATGGTGTCCTACATTAAGTTCACCTTCTCACCACTTATTGGATCCACATAAGGTGGTGATTTGTATTTTGTTAGCCTCATCCTTAATCCATATTGGTTATGACGTTAATGTACTATCTAGAGGGCATCTCATATTTCGTCCCCCTTTGTCTGACAAGTTTTGCAGTCCTTTCCTCACCCCACATAGGCTACTGGTTTGCTCTGATGTAAATTATGTCCTTTTTAAACACTTTTATTCAGGATTGTCTTATATATACATGACTTTGATGTTACAATAGCAGAATGAGCTAATGACTTTCAATCCTTCGATGACATGTGATCACCAGCTCACACCAACATGAGGGGCAGGATTGAAATGACCTTTGGAATCTTGAAGACATGTTTTGCATGCCAGAAGGGGCTACGTGTGAAGCCCGAGAGGGCCTGTTAGGTGGTGTCAGCATGTGTGGTTCTACACAACATCGCCACCAACAGAAGGGAAAAGACCCCAGTCCTGATGCCTATGCCCCCAATATTGTTGACCCTTTGACCCTCGACCACCCTACAGAGCGTGTTGTGAGAGAGGCCATCATACAGCAGTTTTTCACTTCTTAAAAAAAAAAAAAAAAAAATCAATACAGACTATGAACACATTGAAGCTTTCTCATGTCTTTATTTGTTTATTTGCTCCTGTTCCTACAAATGGAACATGAAAATTCAATGATGGCACACACACATTGATGAAAGACTGGTGAACGTATGGCAATAACTTCTTTTCATGCTCGAGATTCTCAATTTCAAGCTTTAGTTTTTTTATTTCAAGTTTTGTTTTTAGCAGTCAAGCTCAAGCATGCGCTTGTACAGGCTGCGCACATTGACTGTTCCAACCTACATAGGCAAAAAAGGTGAATCAGCAGTCAGTGTTTCATTACCCACATCCTCCTGAAAATTAAAGGAGTACATTTGTCATGTCACATCAACATGGTTCACACTTAATGAAACAGTCATTTGGACACTCACCTGTACCTCAGGATCACAGGAGGTGTTGGGCTCTGCAGGTGGCTGGAGCAGCTCAATATTCTCCCCCTCCACTGTACACAACACATGAAATGGAATGTCATGATTGTACAAATTTACACACTGTACAAAGTGATTGTGATATTACCCTGCACATAAAATGTGGACATTCCTGTGCCACCCGGGTCCGACTGGGCCTCCCTCTATTGTTGGCCAAAGCCAACTCCTCTGCAGGTGTGAAAGTTTCAGGAGGTGGCCCTCCACCTGTCACCGTCACACAAACCTTTTTCTTATGGGCTGTAAAACATAGAAACAAGCTATTAACTGGAGCCTAGACACACTGCATCTCTCATGAGTAGACATATTAATGCATTAACTATTAATACATTGGCCTACCACTTGAAATGGTTTGAAATGATACATACTGAGTAACCTCCCCGAAATCAAACTTTAGGGGGGGAATTAAATTAACAGCAATTAAAAGGCCCACTTCCAACATGCAATGCATCTATAACGCTTCTGTACTTATTTCAAGAATTTTCTGACACTTAAATAGTCTAAGAACATAAGACAATGCAAACATACCAGCACATTTACTCAGTCAGCAATACATTGCCAACAAGCCTGCCTTTGTTGGCTGCTGTGGTGTCAGACTTGCATTGCAGCACTGATTTGTGCTCCTCGTAGCCTTGCATGATTAGTGTACATTCTTCCACCGTGAAGTACGGCAATCACAGTGTGATTCACAACAGTGACTTGCACTGTTGAATGCACCCCATTTATGGGAACGCACACAGACTGTGGTAAGTTAACTCTGACTCAACATCTTAACTGGCACTGTAGTACCAATTACCACCACCTGAGACAACTGCTTTGTCAAAACACGAGTTCAGTTTAACCATGAGTTAAATCAGGGTTCGTTAAACTCACTTCATAGTACAGGCCCCAGGCCATCATGAAAATATTTGGCAATTTCAAATTCCAGCTGCAGGGGAACACCATGCAAGTTTCATCCCCTCCGAGTTGTAAGCTATGACACTGTTGAAGTTGGACACCACTACCTAAACAAACATTTGTAGTTCACTTTCTTCACCCAAAATAAAGCTACATATAGGGAAATTGAAGTAGACAAGACACTCTAGCCTTGATTTCAGTCAAGTGTAACTGATGTCCTAAAACAAGTGCACAGACTACTAGGATTCAAGACAGTAGGGATCTCAAAGTCAGAATATCACCAATGTTTTATTACAAGGCTTTCATAAGACAGGACAAGCAAAAGTCTGTTTACCAAGTACACCAATACTCCAGATTCAAACAAAGTATTAGGGAGACATTCAGTGCTTAACAGAGTAGTCATGCTGGGAAGAAACCCTTTGTGGTACAGGCTTGAAGGACACATCACCAAAGCCTTGAGAGAAGGTAAGGCTTGGAGAAACAGCAGCAGATGACCAGTCACTTGATGTTTGTGCTGTAAAGGACTGCTGGGGTTGTGTAAAGCCTGATGCTGTAGAGGGATACCCAGGCTTTTGTTGTGGAACCTGCTTCTGCACATCAAACACACTAGAAAGCCCTTGAGACAGGTCATAGGCTGCAGATGTCTGATCTTTGCTGTACTGGTCAAATCTTGCACCTGGGGCTCCATGGGCAACCCGGAAGCCAGGCTTCAAACTGCTAGAGGCCTGCCATGTGTCCAATCTGTGAGAAGGCACCGTCAAGGGAGGGGTTCCACTGATTTGGGGAAGGT
>JBBPCZ010163270.1:0-17339 GCA_037974445.1 Brycinus macrolepidotus
CCTGATTTAATTTAATGAAGGACTGATCGAGTCAAACCAGGTTTCTGATGGAAACTACAGTAATACTGGACTTCCACGAGAGCTCACTGATATACTGAACATAACATCACTATTTACTGTAGAATGATATTTCTATCTATCCCTTTTAGTTTTATTTAGGATATTTAGTAATAATAATGTGAAAAAAACACTCACTGCTCATCTAATCAGTTTTTAAATATTACTGCATATAAGCATGCATCCATAACTAGGGGAGATTCTTGAAAAAATGCAAGAAAAAACCTCATGACTGAGCTCTCATTCTCTGCTCGTGCGTTTGCATCATCCTGAATCCCTGGAGAAGAGTCAGCTGACCACCCATTCTGTGACCATCTGAAGCCAGTGGCTGTGTGAGCTGCCTAATGGAGAAGTGACAGCAGGGGTCTGGACATGGACATATCATTGACATTCACAGCGCTGCTGGGAGGTCCAGGCAATCCGATCTGGTCTTCATCCAAAAAGGCTGTTTTATAGACACCAGTGTCCAGATGGCTCCCCATTACTGACCCTATTGGGTTTCACCTCAGAGCCTGGAGGTCAAGGAAGATGAGGGCAATGTTTCTGAGCTGTTGAGGAAACACTTGTGACATATTTTATGAAGGTTCAGAAGCAAAACAAATGTTTTTCATGCACCGCTTCCCTAGAAATACAGTCAACTAAATGATAAATTCCCTTTCATGGTGTTTATGTTTATTTTAAGGAACAAATACTGGAGCTTTGTCATTAAAGTCTTGTTCTTTGTTCAGTAAAACCCAACACTTCTAAATGGTTAATTCACAATGCATCAAGTTTTATTTATTCAAAGCTGCATTATTACATCATTAAAGATCTATTAGGTGAAAATCACAAAACAATTGTGTTATTGGTTGAAATAATGCGCAATAAAAATTTCTTAAGACATCATTTTTCCAATTACTGGGCAAGAAAGAATCATCGATTTTTACAACATATAGAGTAAAATTGTCAGTATTTGTTCTTGGTGATGTCAAGTGACCTCTGGGGGTTATTGCCTTAAAATTAATTAAGTAAGTTTAATAATTAACTAATACTTCAAGTGTTTTAGTCATCATTAATTAAAGGCTAAAATTTCTAAACACACTGACAAATTCAATACCTTTTCGTGAAAAATGACTGGGAAATCTTCCAAGTTCAATTTTATCTGCATTTGGCCCTGTAGTCCTTTACTTTGGTCCTTTGGTCCTGCATTAGTCGTTTACTTTAAAATGCATTTGACTTACTGAAATCTTCTTTAGTGCTTTAAGCATCAAACTGTGTGGACTACAGCATCACTTTAAAATATAGATCAACTCTTGAAGTAGTGGTAACTTTTTAAACACATGAACTCTAATGTGATAAACTCCAGAAGTCACATAATACTGAAACCTACTAAAGCCTACAGGAATGAAATATGGTGAATTGTGGATTAATATGTTGTGCAATTAGGTGATAACTCATTCTCTGTGTTTTGTATAATAATGTCTTATTGTTATGTGATTTTATGCTATTTTTAGTGACTTTTAATAGACCAAGACATGCAGAGAGAATTCACCTTTTAGAAGTATTTCACTTGGGTTAGCGAGTTTGTAATGTTTGCAAGGTTTACAAACCAGTCGTTCATAATCATTTGATGTATTGGGATTGACTGTAACAGTAGGAGGAGACCAGACTCTAATAGCTTTTTTTACTGTCTGTGCAAAGAAACAACAATGGAGACACAAACTAACAACTGTGAAGTCAACGAAGTACAAGCACGACTGTCTGTCTGGGCTGGAGATAAATTTTATTGGAAGTTTTTAATGCTATGAGAAATGCGAAGGTGTACCAGGACATCACTAACAAGTTATCTGGGTTAGGTTTTCATCACATGGCTAAACAACATCGAGAGAAAAAAAACTCAAACGAGACTATAAAACATAAAAGACCACAATAGCAAATGCGGCTCAGACAGAAAAACTTTCCGCTGGTTCGACTCCATGGATGCGGTTTTGGGATGACTGGCCATAAACTGTGGAGAGAATTGAGTCAGAAACTCCGTTACTGGACTGAGATACACTGGAACATCAAAACCTGATACAACTTCAGTACCATCACAGTACAGTTTAGATACAGAACGGTTCCTGTAGACCCGTGGAAAAGTACCTTTAGATGGATGTAACATACTAAGATTCTTTTTGTTTGGTGGCAGAGCTTAGTTTGAGCAGGTAAAGAGGTGCACAGCTCCTATTGGCCGGTCTTGTAGAGGCAGGAGAGTTGCTGTGGCGTCTAAGAGGCAATACAGTGGCTGAGTAAATCCAGTAACTCCTTATAGTAATATTGTTGTGAGCAACTTTATGTAAATCTGGGTCTAAACCCCTGATGAGCAAGCCGAGAGCAACAGTGGTGACTAGTCGACACCTGATTGTGAAAAGGTTGTGTTAGACATAAGAATCAGAATCAGAAAACTTTATTGGTCCCAGAGGAAACTGTTTATGTAATGACTGCACAGACACACAGAGAAACAAAGACAAGAACAATATAAAATATAAAGTCTAAATAAATCCAATAAAAACTCTGTAGAATATACTAAATATGAAATAAACTATGCTATATACACAAAGGCTGGAGTATAAATACTATAGATAAGTAACTAACAGTTAAGTGAATCACTAGTAAAATAAAAGGTGGTTAGAAATCTATTATTGTACATAACAAAGATAAGATAAGATAAGAAAGAAGTGTATTTATCCCGAGGGAAATTCTTTTGTCATGAGCATGCTCAACGCAACAAGAAGAATAACGATAAGACAATAGAGAATTTAAAAAAGTATCAGTTGTAGATCAGTAATATTGTCATAAGTAATGAATATTTAACATGGTAAGACTATTGCACATAATAGTAAGATATTGCACATAATGAAATGATTTAGCACCGAATTAGAAAACTACATGATATTTCCCTATTGCATATGATAATAAGATATTGCAGATAATGATAATGTTTTAGCACCTGATAAGAAAAGGTTCAGATATGGGAACATAGCAGGTAAGGAGTTCAATGAGTGTAAAGCAGATTATAACTTCCTACAACTGAATGGACATTTTGCATGGACTGGCTGTTAGCAGGTAGCAGCTGTGTACAGAAGTTAGTAATGGACTTGGCGGGCAGACACATTAGAATAAAACTCTTGACATGTCAAGAGGCACTTCCTTTTTGGCAAAATGGGCGGCTGCTCGGTTATTAAGATTGAGTAGGTCCTCTTGCTAGTCATTCAAACTCTCAAAAGAGCCAGTCATGATGGGGTCACACAGATGATTCAAAAACTGAGGAGTGAACAAATTCACCAGTCCAGAGAAGAGAATACCTACATGTACATACTATTAAAATTACATAGAGATTGACCAGTGTCAGTCCTGCCAAATATCCCATTAAATTTAATTGGCTTAATTATCTTATTGGCTTAATTATACCTCAAATGTAAAGCATTTCAAAAGGGCAGCATGGAATGTTTCAACTTAATTGGTCAAGCAGTGGTTGAGAAAGTTATCTGCATTTTAGAGCACCCCCTATGGACTAACTGGCACGGGCTGTAAGCATGTTTTTACAGCTCTGCCCGATAAGCACTACTTGGCATTTGGCAGCATTTGGCATCTAAATATTGACCTTCAGACTCTCACTTAGAGTGATGATGCTTCTGTCTGGGCCAGGTATCAAACACTCATTTCTTACATGCCGGACAGATGTGCAATCCACTGTGTTATTGGACTCAGAGTTTTACCTATTAATGTCAAATAGCAAGAATAATTAATAATTGCTATACAGCAGCATTTACTGGCATTTATTAATTGGCATTTACTTTAGTCCAAGCTTAAAATCAGTTAATGCATAAACCTTTCCATTTTTGTAAGAAACTAATAAAGCATCAACTGATTTCAGCCTCCACCTTGAAACAGGTTTTAATAACTGAGCAAATTTCTACGCAACTTTGTTTCAAGTTGTCACGGGTTGGTACGCATGTCGTAGTGGGAGCGAGGCACAGGCGCGAGACTCCATTATAAAGCTGTCTTTATTAGATTAACACAACAAATAAACAAGGCTCGAGGGCCCAAAACACCAATACACACACACGCTGACACCACTAAAAGTGAGGGATGGCAGGTGACAGGCTAGGGGAAGAGGGAGAGCTTAAGAGGGGAAACCCGAGTGACCAAAACCAATGGGGAAACACCACGTGGAACAGGGGGAATTCAGAGCAGCTGGGCTGCCAAATCAAGAGTCCCGGAAAGTCCAATGGCGGCCTCTAGCGGCCGCCGACCAGTCATGACACAAGTCATAATTAATTAGCATATGGTGGTATTGTTTATCAATTTCAATATGTTTTTTACATTTAATAATAGTCAGGCTCTAGTTTGACACCAGCACCTTGACTTTCAGGCTAGCTGGCAAACATAGGTTTTGCATGTTGTGCAAAATTGAGCCATTTTTGGGGGGGAAGAGCTTAATGGCAGTTTGTTTTGCTTCCCATGAAAAAGCAAAATTAAGAAAATTTTTAAATTTTTTTAAATTTTACAGTTCTTACATCAGGCCTAGCAGGTCCCTTTTAGTGCCTGTGTAGGGGTTGGGCACATTGCACCTTTCCTCCAGATTTAGTGTTTCTATGATTTTCTACTTAATAATAATAATAATAATAATAATAATAATAATAATAAAAATAATAATATGGAGAAGAAGACGTAAAAGAAGAAGAAGAAGAATCATTATATCATTCAGCACCTTGGTGCTTGGATCCCTCTTAAACCCCCAATAGATGTGAAGTGGACCTAGGCAGATGTTGCCTTGCATTGAAAAGGTTTTTTGACTGCATTCTGAAATGAAGGATGCTTTGAAAGAGACTCTCAGACAGTGGTTGAACTTCATCTTCCTCTCTACACTGGGAGTGCATTACACAGACAGTCAGAAAGCGAGATCCCTAATTAAACCGGTGATTATAATGAGTAATGTTTTATACCTGTAGCTGCAATTATATTCACGTATGACTTCATGTGATCCAAATGCCTGGGTTTGCGGTCCTTTAGAAACTCTTTTATCATGCAGTAAGTTTACTGTCATCCAGAATTTTACCAGTGTGGAAAACATTTTATTACAGACATTCCCCCCAATAAAATCCAATTCAAATCGGGCTAAAAAAAACAAAGACTCAACAATGATACTTTAGGTAAGGATTAGCTCATCACCAGTCAAGCTGTGCAGGTTGGATTTCTCATTAGCAATAAGAAATGCATTTAGTTTTGCATTTGCATTTTATTTTGCCATTTGATCAACACCAAACTGTTCGGTTAAATTCTCAAGTGCAATTAATTTTCAAACCACCCCAGACCTTGATCCCTCTCACAGCATTAGTGTGCCATTAGCTATCAAGCTGATGGGTTTATTAAAGCTGAGACAGAGTTAAAGTTTCATAACAGCTTTAATTAGTGCCCTTCATTTAACTCTGGCTCTTTTTTATCAAGAAATATTAACACCTAGGCCATTTAGTCTATCGGTCTTGCTGGTGAACAAATTGACAGGGCAGATGCATGTGGGTTGTATTCTTTGATTTTTAAAGGACTCAGGGACAAAGTGACTTTCTGTTCAATTAGCCTTTGAATGCAACGTGGGGAAAAAGAGTGTGAGTGGGTGCCATGGAAATTATCGAACACAAGAGATGTTAAAAATGTATTACAGTGAAAGACTTAATATTGGATATATTGGATTGTTTCTGTAGGCCTACAGAAACACTGATCAAGAACTCATGCATTACCTATTTATTCTAACAGTATGGGGTGGCAACATGGTATGTAACTCTATTGATCAGTATGTCTTTATCAAGCTAGTGAGTATGCACACAGGAGCAAACAGCATTCAGACACCTTTGTTCTTGTTATTGTATATCCACTATAGATTTACACACAGTGTGCTTTGTCTTTGTACTTCTATTTCACGTCTACAGAGACCTAGCAAAACCTGACACATTCCTATCAGCACAATTCTTTTGATAATATGCATGTGGAAATTTAATGGAAACACAAAAAAACTGCTCAGATGAGCCACACAGGATTTCTCTCAGACTAATGATAAGGAAGGTAAGAGAGAAGCTACCAGTCAATTGATAGCCCATGCAATATTCCTCAGATAAAAAAAAAAAAAAAGAAGAAGCACAGAGATGCTCATTTAAACTTTGTACACAGAACTTGAAGCAAGGACCTCTGCTCAGACAAAAACACTTCTCATCATGTCTGGAGAACTATTCATATGATACCAAAAACACAATATCCACAGTGTCTGAAATTGACTGAATACTTTCCACTTGCTGGAAAGTATACTTGGATTCTGTGGGTTTGAAATTTCTAAAGGGATATTTCACCATAATAAGCAAAAAATATGCTAATGTCATTTACATAATCTGTCCTACATGGAGTAAGCTGTTTTCTTGGAGTTTCACTTTATTTCATTAACATTTTTAATTTAAATTAATTTAAGCTTTATTTCTCATACTAAACAAAGAGAAAGTCTTGTATACAGCTTTTAGAATGTCCACATTCCGGAACAGTGTGAATGTGGAGAACATCCTTTAATAGTGTGAATGTGGAGAACATTTTAGAAAGAGAAAGTCTTGTATCCAGCTTTTAGATGTTCACATTCTGGAACAGTGTGAATGTGGAGAACATTCTTTAATAGTGTGAATGTGGAGAACATTCTGGAATGGTGTAAGTGTGGAAAACATTGTAGAGACTCCTAACAGTCAATCACAGATTCTGCAAACCAACCTTTGGGTTTACTGGTGTTTGTTAAAGAATGTTAAGCCTGTATATCGTAAAAATTACATTTATGCACCAACCAATCACAATTCCTATCCATCGCCCACATACTGAGCAATAGCTGTGGAGACTGCTAACAAAATGACAGTGGTGTGGGCAAGTCAGGGATGTTACTACGCACATAGCGCCCATTTTGATGCTATTCAGCAGTTGTCTCTTAGCTAAAGACACATGACAATTAGTTTTTGAAACAATTTGAAAACATCTGGTGACATCTGGTGACATCTAGTTTATGGGTCTTAGGGGAAGCATGAACCAGCCTTCTCTTGCTGTTGGTGGCATTGTGTGATGGGGAGACCTAGCTAGTGGGTGAAAATTAGTGATGACAAAATAGGGGGAAAAAATGGAAAACAATTTATAAAAAAGGAAGAAGAAGATATTAGTAATTCAGAAGAAAGAAATGTATCTCTGCAGTGATCTTAGGCCCCTATAATTCTTTCAAATGGTCAGCGGGCAAAGAAAATAACTCCTGAAACAAACGACCGCGGCATGTTTTTGTTCTCATACATTCAAATGACCTTTTTCCAGTTTAAGTGATTTCATCTTCTTGACTTTTCTGACTAATGTTGGTGTTTGGAAATTGGAGCTGACAATAGCTGTCCTCTGTGAAGTGCTGGAGAGAATCGTGGTGATTAGCCAAAATACTATCCTGCAAATGAGCACATTTAGCCTCTTTCACCACAAAAGCCTTTTTCTTTAATGACGCTGTTTTTGCAGAGGCTCGCGGCTAATGGCAGTAATGCACAGAGAATTCTGGAGGTCTCCCAAGTGTGCGTGAGCCAGTGAGTCTAATGAATTTGACTACCCCAAAATGGCTGTAAAGGCTTTTCTTTCTCCTCTACTCTGCTACAGCTTCCCTCAGCCCTCACCAAAGTGCAGGCCTAAATATTTTGTCACTGTGACAATGATTGCCATTCGATTAAATTGAACTGCTTCCCATTACGTGAAATGGTCACTTTAAATGGAAAACAGCCTCCTTTTGTAATCAGCATTATTCTGACGCACCACTCACATCGTTACAGGCTTTTGTGCCATTTTGAAGGTGCATTAGTTTTGCCAACTTTCTCGCTCTTAACAGAGATGTGTGCATGAATTAGCAGGTAAGAGCGATTGAAGCTGGCCCTGTTGTTGGAAACACAAGTGAAACTTCCTGCATGCAAATGTTGGAGTCAGCAACGGCTGACTTTTATCTGCAATGATGACCATGTTTAATATATTTTGGCTATTAGTTCTTCATATTTTAGCTATAGCAGCATGCTAAATCATTTTGGACACTCCAAAAGTCAACTTTTAAATATGATGCGTTTCAGAAACTGCTCACTTTCTTTCAGAATTTGAATCTTAATTTAGATGTTTCATGAAAACCCAAAAGTACTAAATGTGCAATTATGTGCAGTTGTTTATGTGCAAGAGTCTTATGCGCAATATCACTACTTATATTACTAGTATGTGTAATAATGGAATCAGTATAGAGAACAACTCCAAACCACTATTTGTGTTAACTGGTAAACTACTTCAGCAGTAAATTATTTAATTATCTATAGTATTTAAATATACTTCTCTTACTGACCACAGCATTTTGTGTATATAGAATAGTGTATTTTCTGAATATTTCCGGAGACTTTTATTTTGACTTTTATTTTTACTGATACTATATTTTATATTGTTCTTGTGTCTGTGTCTCTGTGTCTCTGTTCAGTCGTAACATAAGCAATTTCCTCTGGGATCAATAACGTTTTCTGATTCTAATTCTGATTTATATTATATTGAGGTTTTAGCACTGCTATTATGTCATTAAACCAATAGCCCTCCCAAAGTATTGACCCCCTCCTGATGCCCTACATGTTTGTCACGCTAAATGGTTTCAGATCTTTATACAAGATGGACTACATGATAAGGAGAACACAAATAAACAGAACATCATTTAAAGTATTTTTGAATCCAGTCTTTCTAATGGTGGAAGCATGAACACTGACCTTCTTTTGGGTTCTTTTATAACTTCTCAAATGAGTCATTGTTGCCCTCTTGGAGGAATTTTGCCCACTTTGGAAGATCCCAAAATTGTTCCAAGTTTTCTCCATTTGAAGATAATGGCTCTTATTGTGATTTGGTGAAGTCCCAGAGTTTTAGAAGTGACTTTGGACCCCTTTACACACTGATATATTCAATAACTTTTTTCTCATCTCTTTCAGAAATTCTTTTGATCAGGGCGTAGAGTGCTGCTAGGACCTTTTATTCTGCTTCACATAAGTCTAACTGATCCCATTTATAAACTAAATTCGGTTCACTGGTTGGTTGATCAAGTAACTAAGGGCACAATATATATATTTTTTTTTCACAGAAGACCAGTTCATCATGGATAACGTTTTTCCTTCAATAACTAAAATGATTATTTAAAAAAAAAAAAAAACTATTTTTTAGCTATATACTAATTATTTGGAGCTACTTTGCTAAACATTCAGATAAGTGACAGCAAATAATTTTACTCGATTTTAAACCTACTTTTAAGCCCAGCACCAGAACTGAAAAATGAGTGGGGCATCTGACGACCACAGAGAGGCTGTGTTGAGTTTCAGCTAAACAAGTAAACAGAAAAAATTGCCAAGGATTGGGTACAGTTACAGTTAAGTAAAGGTACTAACCACAATGACAGCCCTGCTCTCCGGTTTAGCACTTTATTTTCTGAGAACGTAAGAAAAACATGCAGCGAAAACACAATACACAGTGCATCCCTAAAATATAGTGAGTCCAGAGTGATGTAGCCTTTTAAACTAGATGTGGGTCGAGCATGTCCACTGTCACACAAAATTTCTTTTCACGTATGGACAAAATTAATGGCTTCATTAATTACTAATTAAAGACCCTGATTATGAGCTGGTATAACATGTACTTTTGATATAAAAACTGTATCTGCAGCATTTCTAGAAGAAACCTAAGTGAACTGTCTCACTGATAGATAAGAATTACAGTCCCGTTTTGGCTCTGGTTCATTGACCCTGGGGCCTATTTTCACTCTTACGTAAGTCGTCTGTTGCTGAGTTTCGATAAGAAACCATTGTCTCAGTTTCTGAACATAATAACATCTGCTGTTCCCTGTGGTATTTAGCACATAATTTGGCATGCTTTCCTTGTCTCTTTCTCTCTCTCTCATTCTCTCTCTGTATGTATATGTGTGTCGCTCCAAATCTCTTGGTGTAGCATAGAGACAACATCTTAGTGAGGCTAAATAATCCTTACAGTCGCTCTGCGTCGGATTCAGCTTGCTGAACAGAGCGGTAATGCAGGAACACTTTCCAGCATGACAGGTGTAGGAGAACAAGACGCAATAACAAACTCATCATCGCCTACAGAAACACAGGGGAGATTAGATACACAAGAGGCTTTACAAGCTTTAGCGGGACAGGCTCTTTGTGTCGGGTGTAGGAGGAAACTCACAAATGGCAGCAGAGGTGTTTCACAAGACTTTGTGCTGTTTCTCCAGACCCCTCTAACCTGTCTCTAGTTTTACCCCACTACGTAACTTTAGTCAGTTTCTGGCCATAGGACACTGTTACCTGTATATTTTTGGTTGGTGGACTATTCTCAGTCTAGCAGTGATACGGAGATGTTTAAAATCTCCAGCAGAGTGGGTCACATTAACGTCCAGATCTATTCATTCATTTTTTGAGTTGCTTATCCTTAACTGGGAGGGTTGGAGCATATCCCAGTGGTCATCGGGGGAAAGTGGAGAAAAGCACTCGTCAGTCCATCGCAAAAAAATCTTTTTTCATTACAAATAAACCTACAGGGTCAAAAGCGGGCCGAATCCGAGCTGACTGCATCACTGCTTCTGGATTGGTCAAAATGTAGTCATAACAACAGACTAGGAAAGAGCTTTCTAATGCAGTGAGAGACATGAAGGTGAACCAGGACGTCACTAACAAGTTAGCTGGGTTAGGTTTTCATCACACGGCTAAATAACACAGAGAAACTCAAGCAAGACTATAAATAATAAAAGACCACAATAACAAAAGCGGCTCTGGCAGAAAAACTTTCCACCGGTTCGACTCCATGGATGCGGTTTTGGGACGACCGGCCATAAACTGTGGAGAGAATTGAGTCACAAACTCCATCACTGGACTGAGATACACTGGAACATCAAAACGTGCCGTACCATCGCAGTACAGTTTAGGTACAGCACGGTTCCTGTATTCCAGTGGAAAAGTGCTATTTGTAACCCTGACCGGGAATCGAACCCAGCACCTTCTTGCTGTGAGCCGCCCCAAGAATGACCCACTACTACCTAAATAATTCCTGCTCACTGGTGATCCTGTGGATGTCCTAACCATTGATCAATGGAGAAAGTGGGTCAAAACAAACCTTACCAATAATGCCCTACATTCTGGAGAAAGCTGCTATTTTGGAGATACAAGGTTTTGTTCAGACAGTAACATTTTATAGAGATCTAATCAGCCCATAATGTAGAACAGGTGCAAGAAAGGATAAGGGGGGGACGGACCAATGGTAAATAGGCCATGCTGATGGAGGAGTGTGACCAAAAGTGTGACAGATGTTTCCATCCAGAGAATTCAGGATTTGTTTCTGCTTTCAGTCTCTGACAATAGAGAGATACTCTCTTTAGCCTCTACTCTTCTCGGAAGGCTTTAATGCTGGAATGCTGCCACAAGGACTTGAATGCACTCACCCATTAGAGCGAGGTCAGGTACTGATGTTGGATGGGTAGTTCCGGATCACAAATACCATTTGAATACATTTCAAAAGTATTGCATTGAGCTCCATCACTCCGGATAATGCTCCACTGCTCTGTATCCCAATGCTGGGGGACTTTATATCTCTTAGCTCTGGTCATGGTAACCTTAGACTTATGTCCAGCAGCTTCAAAGTGGCCCATTCCATTGTCAGTGCATTTCTGTGAGAATTATACAAGCTGTGCGAGCACAGTTTAACTGTGTCAGAAATGGGTGCAACTTCAAGAGTTACTTTTGGACGTATAAGGCAGTTTTTTTCTCCAAATCACAGTCTGTAGTGCAGTATTTTTTGAACCACTCTCTAGGGCAGCTCTGAGGGACAGATTCCAGCCTGTTCCTTCCGCTGCTCAGCCTGCTGATCACATCTGAGCACGCTGTGTACTCTTTTCATTACAGACTCATCAGTGCTTGTGTCGCATAATTTCAGGGCAGTGGATAATTATGATTGGACTGCGCTGAGGAGGCGTCCCAGTCTCCAGGAATGTAATTAGATACCAGTGTTATTAAAAGTCCACTCTGTTTCTAGACAACAGCACCTCATTTCCATTAGTCTATAGAGTAAGGTTGCAGAGGCTCAAAGCTAAATATTTTGTGAATGTATGAGAACATTACATCCTTTTTTGCCTCTCCAAAATTCAGGCTCTAAAAGAAGCCTCTTTTAGTTTAATATCCATGATAAATCAATGACAAACATGATAAATCAATGACAAATGAGCGTCATTAACTAACAGGTGTCATCATGGCTCATTTAGTTGTCTTGCATTGAGAAAACGACGGAAGCACGGAGAGAGAAAGCCTATGAAGTTGATGCCATATTCAAATTCCAGGCACGCTGTAAAAGCTGTAAATTTATATTTATGCTATGTTCGACTAGAGCTCATAACCTGTAATGTCCTAACATTGGAAAATCAAAGACAATGTCCTCTTATCTGAGAACTGTAGAAATGTAGTGAATGTCCATTCAGTTAAATGATTATATAAATGCAAACCACGTAACTGAAACATTTCAGTCTGGCATCCGGATCAGTCACCACACTTAAACAGCATTTCTCAAGGTCTTAAATGATCTGAGGTTAGCATCTCTGCATCTCTGGTAGATCTGTGTGCCCATTTTGATGCAGCCAGTCATTGTAAAACTGGATGCGCCTCACTGAGCCTCACTCAAGTCTTAAGGCACTTTTCCACAGGTGTACATGAACCGTACTGTACCTAAACTATACTGCGACGGTATGGAGTTTCTGTCTCAATTCTATCCACACAGTTTTTGGCTGGTCATTGTCCCAAAACCGCGTCCATGGAGTCGAACCAGCGGAAAGTTTTTCTGTCAGAGCTGCTTTTGATATTGTGCTCTTTTATTATTTATAGTCTTGTTTGAGTTTTTAATTTTTTCTCTTCATTCTTTATCCGTGTGATGTCCTGGTACACTTTCACATTTCTCATAGCGTTAAAGATAAATTTGTTAGTGTCATAGAAAACTCCCACTGAAATTTATCTTCATCTCAGACAGAAAAGTCGTGCTTGTACTTCGTCGACTTCCCAGTTGTTAGTATATATCTCCATTGCTGATTTTTTGCGTGGACAGCCTGTGGTTTTATGTGACATAAGAACACCAAACAAAGCTCAGCATTGCATGTGACAACTTGAGCATCAACACAAACTGGGGGAACTTCCATATAAGCAGTTGTTTTGATGACAATTTACCATTTGTTGCACTTTCATGTTAGAACTAAATGCTCAGTCTATTAACTCACTATTCAGCCACATAGATGACATCAGCAGTTTTCTGCAGTTCTATAAAAAGAAGCCTCTCATCAGGTTCTCAGTGGGTTCTCATCATTGGAAGCGAGGCATAAAGGACACCCAAATTTATCAAGATCTCATAAACATCCAAACAGTCTGTGAAGAACTTGGGAGCAATTTGTGACAATGTGCTCAGATTCAGGAATCAAATTAGTGCTACATGCAGGACAGCCTACTATTACATTTGCAATTTCTCAAAGATTGGGGATAATCTCTACCTTGCAGATAGTGAAAAACTTGTGAATGCCTCTGTCACATCAAGACTAGACTATTGGAATGCTCCTCTATGTGCTCTGCCCAAGAGCTCTATACCACACCTGCAGTTCATTCAGAATGACTCGGCTGACCTGCAAGAAAAAGAGGGATCACATTGCACCTGCACTCCAATCACTACACTGGTTACCTGTGTCTTGGTTCTCTTGGTTTTCAAATGTCCCCATGGTCTTGGAATGATATGAATTATTAGTAAAGAGTTGGTATTTAGCATTTAGCCTGAGAGGCTGAGAGCTACTCAGTTACTCAGTTACTTCTTTCAAAAAGAAGATTTTAAATTCAGCATATCTTTTGAAGTAGACATAAGTAAAATGCCCCTGTCTCAAACGCTTCAATTTCTAACACGAGTGTTTAAGCTACTGCTGGTATTCACGCTCGATGATTTATCTAGGATCATCACCATGTGTTGGTGATGAACAACACATCATCACCATGAACACTGACATTGTTTTCAAGAAAGGGCAAAGCCGGCTTTTCCTACTGAGGAGGCTCAGGTCTTTCAATGTCTGTAGGACAATGCTGACCATGTCCTATCACTCTGTGATAGAGAGTGTGGTGTTTTTTGCATCATGGACAACCCCTCCCACCCCATGCACGCCTCCTTGATAGACTATCGGTGCTCACACAGCAAAAGACACATTGCTTCAAAATGCAGAACCGAACGCCACAGGAAATCCTTTCTACCTGTGGCAATAAGATTGTATAACTCTTCCCCGTTCTGTAGGAGATCTTTTGTTTACATCATTCTGTTCTCAGTTGGATTGTGCAATACAACTCAACTGTTTAATCTGTACTGTCTGAATGTTATTGAATGTTAGTCACATCCCTTCATCACCTGCTACTATCTCATTTTATTTCATTTCATTTCATTTGATTTTATTGCATTTCATTTCATTTTACTGCATTCATCATATTTTTATGGCACAAACACTAAGTTGCTTTTATAAACCATTTGCACCACTGATCTGTTATTATATCTTTTATAGTTTTGTTATTCTGTTGCACTATTGTTATTGTATTTTTTAATTCTCTACTGTCTTATCTGTATTCCTCTTGTTGCACTGGGCATGACAAAAGAATTTCCCTCGGGATAAATAAAGTTCTTTCTTATCTTATCTTATCTTAGAACTACCACAAGGTCTAGAACGGGGATTTTTTATCATAAAATTGGTCCCATTCATTGGAAATCAAAGAATGACTGATTGATTCCTGTCGTTTTCTAAGTGTGCTGCTGGTATCTAATGTGTTAGGCCTTCTGTCCAGTTCCCAGAGGCCTAACCAATGGCAGAGCTGCCTTGACTGTACCACATATCTACAGAGGGAAAAAATCCAGTTGGGCAGTTTTCTCCTGAACATTTCTATTTCTTCATCCGTTTTGTGTCCAAACAAAATGTAACCATGATATAAGAGTATTATTACAATACTGGCAGAGTTTACAAAAATGATTCTGCTCAATAAAAGAAGCTAAAAAATCTAGACAATTTTCGTTCTCAGAAATCATTAGGGTTTCTCTGAAGGTCTACAAGACCCTGAGAGTTCCCCACTCCGGAAATATAGAATATATAGGCCTATATAGACCTGTTTCAGGTGGTGGAGGTACATATCACTATGGTAAGAGGTTAGATTTGAGTTCCATAAGTTGGTACAAATAATATCTACAAATGATAACCTGAAATACAATTCTGGTTCTTGTAATTAACACTTTCAAGAGATCCTGTGATGTTCTTCTAATTTACACGTACCAATAGGTGTGTGCTTTCAGTGTTCACACACTATAGCAGTTTCACTACTGTACCCTCAGTCTGACCTTTTCTTTTGCACAGGACTAATTTTCATCTTTTTCACAGTGCATGCAAATGCAGCAAGTGTTAAAACTGTGTTAAAACTGTTCAGAAATATTGCACAGAGCAGAAGAGAGAATGGGGGAGGAGCTAGTCTGAGTTTTCTCCGACTAATATAAGCCACTTCTGCCAGATAAAGAGGTTGTTGTACTGCATCCACATAACCCAGTCCACACTCCCACAAATTCACAATGTTCTACAATGAGAATATGTTTTACAGCTGACTTTTAGTATATAATTTAGTATAAATTATTTGTTAATTATTCAGTACCTCTGGTTTTTGAGTTGTCTTTACTTTAACAAATTGATTTTCTGTAATAGGCTCTGCTTAAATATTTTAAGGCAATTGTTGCCTCATACTGTTTTAAGTACAATCAGCTTAACTTGGTTTACAGTGTATAACTGGCCATTTATAATGCAGTATATTGCATTTTTCATGATTTATTAAAATTTTATGTTAATTTTATTTTGAATTAAATCCCAACACCTTAAGTATGGTCGATCCGCTGTGGTGACCTCTAATCGGGATCAGCCGAAAGTAAAAGAAGAAGAAGTAAACCTTAAGTGTTTTGGTGTAATTATTGTGCTTTTGTGTCTTTTAGTGACTATTGTATTGGTGGTAAAGCCATTTGGCCAATATTTGTTGTGTAACAGTGAAAGTATGTTGAACTGTTATTGTTTAGACAGCCATATTTCTAGTGCAGGAAAAGTCATTTTGGAGTAGGAAGAGGAAACAGGCTTTTGGAATGTTTGGAATAAGGATTACACTTCTTCTAGCATCCCGTACTGCATTAGATTAGACCAGAGGCTTAATATAACCAAATGTCTCTTTAGAAACCTACAGGCTGGTCCTGTCATCCATGTAACCAATAACAAAATACCCTAATCACAGAACACAAGAAATTCTTTATTTTAATTTCTCATCTGAATCTTGAAGTTCACATTTTAAGACAAGTACTGTTACCTTTTCAAAACAATGATCTAGAAATGTATATTACCATCGAAACAAAAAAATATTGCGATACCTCGTCCTTGTATTTATGATGTGGTTGTAGTTAACTATATTTTTTTTTTGCGAGTATGAGTTTACCGTTCTATCACTAGTTTCTTACTGAATCAACATCAAATGCGATGTGTTCCATATTTTCGAGCACAGAATCGTTAATATAAACTCGTCCTCTTTATCACTCACTTCCACACAAATACTGCACTGAGCTTTGGAGCTTCTTAAAGCAGATACAGCTTCAGCCAATCACACATATATGTCATATATCATGGAAAGTTGTTGAATGAACAGTTATAAATGAAAATATGTCAAATAAAATAAGTTCCCTTAGAATATGTAACAGTGCATGTCTGACATCCTATTAACTGGCTTTTGAATGTCAGTAGTAATGAATAATAAAAATAACATTTTCTGGCTAATAAAGACACTCAAATGGTGAACATACTGTAAATGTATTTGTTAGAAAAAGAATTTTTGAGTGTTTTTTTAGTAAATATTAAGTGCGTAACATGCAAATGTAGAAACTCTGTGTGTGCAAAACTTTTGAGTAGTAGTGGGTGTATATACATATATATATATATATATATAACCCATAACATCATTAAACCACCTGCCTAATGTGGTGCTATGGTACACTATATGGACAATAGTATCGGGACGCCTGACCATTACGCCAACGGGGACTTTAATGATATTGCATTCAAATTCATAGAGTTTAATGTGGAGTTGGTCCCCCTTTACAGCTATAACAGCTTCCACTCTTCTTGGAAGGCTTTCCACAAGATTTTGGAGTTTCTG
>JBBPCZ010163307.1:0-17337 GCA_037974445.1 Brycinus macrolepidotus
ACAGAAGTAAGGAAAAACAGTAAAGAGAATAAGTGCCTGAGGGATTTTTCAAACATATAGGAAAAGATAAATAGGAAATATTTCCGTGTCTGTGTCTGGTCTCTGTAACAGAATACATTGCCATGCGTTCAGTATTCAGCAATCACTACTTTTTCAAAGTATTTTGAACAGTCCTGTTAATTACAATGTATGTATTGCTTTTATTGATTCAGCATGTTTCTGAACGTAAACCGTGTGAATATAGAATAAGCACGAAAATAAGGTTTTCAGTTTAATTCCCAGCAGTCATTTAACAGTGGCAGCACTTCACCACACTTGCAGCTTCTCATTGTCTCTTCCAGTTTAACAAATTCACAGCATGGTAATAGATGGAAATAACTTTTATCAAGAGAGCCATCAATCGAAGTTGCCAATTAAAAGCTATATTTCAGTCACAGCATGAACATGCAAGTAGCAGGACTTCAGACTACGGGTCGTTTGAAGAGTCAAATTAGGAAAATGCGTAAACAGTATTTAAAAAAAAATGTTGTAGGAATAACAACTGATCACTGATCAATGCATGTCTAACCTAGAGTTCACTTTCATTCAAGATTACTTGAAGAGAACTTCAGCAGCATAAAATTCGCAATCAAGAACACAAACACGAAGAATCATTCAAAGACACCTGATGGAGAACCAGATCTCAACCTGGACCAATCCTAAACCCAAACTGCAAATTAGTCTTCCAGTTTATAGAGCAGAATTAAGAAGAATTTAGCAACATGAGAGAAACCTTTATAGAAACTGTGCAAATCTCCATGTAAGATGGAGGAGGATATAAAAAAAGAGAGAGAAGCTGAGAAACTATTTCATTAACCATCCAGACAAGTGTCAAAACAAAGCTGAAAGAGCAGATCAGACTGCACACTTGCAGAGCACGGTGGAACAATGATGTACCTGGGGGATTCGTCTGAAGTCTCTCTCTTGTTATCATACCGTCTGCCTTTATTTGCTTTGATATGACTGTGGCTCTTGAATAAGATTCCCCCAGTGCAGCAAGCCCAACTGGAACACCTGCTTACAAGCATATATCCATATTGCTGCCGTGTTGTTCTAATGAATTTCTCTGTCTTCTATTGATATGTTGCAATTTCAAATCCAGCATACTATAAAGCTGTGCTTTAAACAAGATGCACTTTGAGCAGTTGTTAATTATCTATGGTTTACAACAAGTCTGAAAAAATGATTAATTCACTAGGTCCACTTCAAAAAAAAGATGTTGCAAGATTAAAATGTGGGCAGTGGATCAGGAGTAAACAAGCACATGTATCAAGACTGTGGCTGTACGGGCAGTAGCACTGAGGGAGAAGATAAGGCTGATTTTTTTGGCTCTCAGTCTGATGCCTGGCAGCAGCAACTATGCTAGATAACTGTTTGTTTTGTTCAAATGCAGCCTCCAGCTATGCTCCTGCAAGCAAGAATATTTCAGCTGCCCTCTTTTTGTCTCACTCTCTCCATCTCTCTTTCTCTCCTCTGTAAAATAAGTTATGGAGTATTAAAGAGATTCTGCTCAAGGAATATTGTTAAGCACAGCTCAGTCTGCAAATACAGCATGTGCAGCTCACTTTATTAGGACAATCACAAATTGCATTTTCTCACACCGGCAGAGCATAACGTATGTTAAGGTAAGTGTCCTATAATAAACGAGAAGATATTTTAAAGGTGATCTATTTGTATATACACGCAGTAACCACTTTATAAGGTACACTTGTCTTATTTTACCAGCTTCATCTACCATATAGGTAATCCCCGTGCCAAAGAAGTCGTCAGTCTCCTGCCTCAATGATTATCGTCCCGTCGCACTCACACCCATCATCATGAAGTGCTTCGAGAGGCTTGTCGTGAGGCACATAAAATCACAGCTGCCCCCTCACTGGACCCCCTGCAGTTTGCATATCATCCCAGGCGCTCTATGGATGATGCATCTCCATCACCCTTCACCTGGCCCTCACCCACCTGGACAAAAAGGACACTTACGTGAGAATATTGTTCATAGACTTCAGTTCAGCTTCAGTACCATCATTCCTCAGCGTCTGATTGGGAAGCTGAGACTGCTGGGCCTAAACACCTCTCTCTATAACTGGACCCTGGACTTCCTGACTGGGAGACCTCAGTGACTGCGCAGCAACGCACAGCTCAAATCACATCATCAAGTTCACTGATGACACGACCGTGGTGGGTTTGATTAGCAGGAATGATGAGGTGGCATACAGAGAGGCGGTGCGGCGGCTAATGGACTGGTACAGAGCCAACAACCTGTCCCTGAATGTGGATAAAACATAAGAGGTGGTTGCTGATATCAGGAGGTCCTTTGCTCACTGCCCGGCACCGTGGAGCTCGTTTGGCATTTGCCATAGAACACCAGAACTGGCAGGTCCACCACTGACGCCCTGTGCTTTTCACAGATGAGAGCAGGTTCACCCTGAGCACACGTGACAGATGTGAAAGGGTCTTGAGAAGCCATGGAGAACGTTATGCTGCCTGTAACAGTGTTCAGCATGACCGGTATGGTGGTGGTTAAGTGATGGTCTGGGGAGGCATATCAATGGAGGGACGCACAGACCTCTACAGGCTACACAACGGCACCCTGACTGCCCTTAGGTATCGAGATGAAATACTTGGACCCACTGTCAGACCCTACGCTGGTGCAGTGGGTCCTGGGTTCCTCCTGGTGCACGACAATGCCTGGCCTCATGTGGCGAGAGCATGCGGGCAGTTCCTGGAGGATGAATGAATTGATACCATTGACTGGCCCCCACACTTGCCTCACCTAAAACCAATAGAGCACCTCCGGGACATTATGTTTCGGTCCATCTGACGCCGCCTGATTGCACCTCAGACTGGATGGACTATTCTCACTAAATGGCTTATTCTTTAGTCATTAAAAAAGCCTTCTTGAGGTGCCTGAGGTGAATAACACTGTGATCAGGGTTTGACATTAACATTTAGCTACCAGCCTCTGTGGTCAGTTGATTTCCATCTAAGAAAGCTAGTCAACTAACTAGTGTATCTAGGGAATCGGAATCAAACTTTTACAAATGTGTATCCAAATCATATACAAATCAACAATAACAACAAGTGCATTAAGATGTGCAGATGTGTTCTCTGTAGATGACATGTACTTATTTTCACTTAGAAGTTACACAAAATATGTAATTTGGCCAGGGGCTCCCAAACTTTTGCATACAGCTGTATACAGCAAGTGGACTTGATACAATGAGTGTGGACACATGGTTGGTGTAACTAATAATGAGAACACTGAATGAATTTGCTCCTTAAACCACTGAACACGGATATACTTAACAGAGCACAGAAAGTGCCATAAGATTCCATTCTAAAGTCACAACATTAAAATAACAGGTAAAGGGAATAACAGTGATTATCTCATCGCAAAGGCACCTACCTGTCAAGGGGTGAGATATACATGGCAGCCATGGAACAGTCAGTTCTTTAAGTTTATGTGTTGGAAGCAAAAAAGAGAATTAGAGTGACTTTAACAGGGTCATGGGCACCCAAGACTTACTGATGTGCACTGAAGCCTAGTCCGATCCCACAGAACAGCTACTGTAGAACAAATTGCTGAAAAAGTTAAATCTGACTGTGATAGAAAGGTGTCAAATTTGGTATTGCACAGCAGCAGCAGGTCAAAGTGCCTATGCTGATTCTTGTCAACTATCGAATTCGCCTCCAGTGGGCACAGTGGGACTGAACCATGGAACAATGGAGGAATGCTGCTCTTTGCTGCTAAACTCTTGGTGCCAAATACCACAGAACTACTTCCGGGGTTTTCTGGATGGCATGCCTCAACGGGTCAGTGCTTAAAAATATGGCTGATTGGTGTAAATAATATAAATATGTGCATCCCCTAAGGTTGTTGTGCTGCATCCATGTTCCAATGTGTTGCCAAACCATGTCAGTATCCTTCTGGTGAAGGAGAGATGTGACATCAGTAACAGGTGATGAATAACAGGTGGAGCTTTGATGAATAGGCAGCAACTGCAGCAGGCCAACAGAGGCAGATGTCTTAAAAATGACTGATGCAGCCCTCTGAAGCAGCCTATTCTGGGGGAACCAGGGCCTCTAGAACGTGTCACATGTTGCAAAAGAAGAAAGAAAGGCCAAAAGAAAGGTCTGTTATCATTATATTCTCAACCAAGCTGTCAAGTTAAAGAGCAAGTGACACACATACATATCTAATTGGACAGCAACAATGTTGTGATGTGATTCATAATATTGGGGCCACAATTAGATAATCTCACAATATTTTGGACAAATTGTGAATAAAAATCATCATGACCATTATAATGTCTTTGTACAAATTACTAACAACACTAGAGCTAGACGTATGAAGACACTAAAAGTGGGAGACAGGATTTACTAACGACACTACAGCTGGGAGGCAGGAGGAGTGCTGAAGTGGGTTCTTGACGGATGCTGGTTATTTGCAAACCCTGATGTTGCATTAGATGGTATAATCAATAAAGTGTCTAATCTACATGATGCACACTGTCAGTTTTGTATTGCAACATCACAATGTCACTGCAAATTTTTACAGTCTTAATATAAGAAAATTCCTAATATAAAGAAAATTTCTGTTATCTTACTACTATCTTCATCATCACCGTGGCGAAATATCGGTACAAGATCTGGAAAAAAAACACAATAAGCTCGTCTCAGAGATCACAGGCACCGTATCATAATAAATGCTGCTAACTTTCGTATATCTTTTTAACTGTAATATCAGAGAGAACAATTAAGACTGTAAGAGGGCCTTTATCTCCACTTGAAATGAAGACAACCATCATAACTATCTGTCAGTACAAGAGCTTGTTGATTAAGATTTAAAGTTGGATACACTAAATTGACTTATCTTAAGTCACCTCAAACTATATCAGATTTTGTTTTTATTGAATTTGGAAAATTTACTTTATGTTAAAAATGGCAAAATGAGATGTATTTAGAAAGCCCAGAGCCTTGTTGATTACAGTACAAGCAGCTCTGAGGAAATAAAACCACTGAGGTATAAAATATATGAAAACAATACATCAAATTACAGTGACTGGGTGTACAGTGAGTGTACAGTGCTTGTCTTAAGCATTTTAAGACATGATCTAATGATCAGTGTTTAGTTTTCTTGGTTCCAGAACCTGACTGAAACAGAGATTAAATGAAGTCTTCTTATAAGGTTCCTCTGAGAAAGGAGGATATGTGTCTTTGGCACTAATTACACGACTACTTCAATATGGACTGATTTAAAACAGCATGAGACACTTGAGCCTCTCCTGAAGTCTATGAGAACCAGTAAAGACTTTGCATGAGCTTGCGCCATCTCCTTGACTTCTGAATGCAAAATTCATCTTCAGCCTCCATTAGGTAGACAGATGCTGAGGCATCCAGAAATTAAGACTTAATACATTTTGAATAATTAATGCCAAAGATGTGCCTGCCTCAGATCCATCTGAAAGGCCTGGTGACAGAGCTCACAATCACAGCATGGTGGACCCCCTTCAAACTGTGCAAGGTGAAAAACCATGCTAACCGATTTTCTAATGAAACAATTAAAGTAGAGGCCCACTGTGGTTCTCCCAGGAGCATGAAGCACAGGACTGATGTAGCTGGCACACTATATGTAGATACTAGAGGAGCAGTAGGCACCAGTGGTGAACATGTATCACAGTTCTTGGCACAGGCAAAGGAGAGCTAAACCAGAGCTTGATGTAGATATGCCAGAACACCAGAATATTTACATTAGAGTAAGGATTGACTTAAAGTAAGGATTTTGGATAGGTGAGGATGGGGATGAAGAGACAGACAGAAGGGGGGGAGAGTGAGAGATTGAGAAAGAAAGAGGGACAGAGTGAGAGAAAGAAAGAAAAAGAGAGAGAGAGAGAGAGAGAGAGAGAGAGAGAGAGAGGCTAGCCAGGACTAGCCTGTCTGGTCCAATGACACAAAACTACTGTAGCACAAAATGCTGCTAAGAACTAAACGGTGTCAAAACACAGTGCATCACAGTTTGCTGTAGCCACAGACCAGAGTGCCTGTACTGACTAGAGTGCCTATAATGGGCACATGAGCATCAGAACTAGACCACGGAGCAATGGCAGAAGGTATGGCAGTCTGATGAACGGATGGCCGGGTGTGTACGTTACTTACCTGGAGAAAACATGGCACAAGAATACACTGTGAGAAGAAGGTGAGACGGCTGAGGCAGGGTGATGCGCTGGGCAATTTTCTTCTGGGAAACCTTAGCTCCTGGCATTCATGTGGACTTTGACACATACCACCTACCTAAACCATTGTTGCAAACCAAGTATACCCCTTCACCCTAATGGTCTCTTTCGGCAGGATAACGTGTCCCGCCACACTGCAAAATTGTTCAGGAATGGTTGTAAGAACCAGACAAAGAGTTCAAATTGTTGACTTGGACTCAAAATTCCCTAGATGCAAATCAAAAATCCAAAATTCCAAAGATACTGATCAAAAATTTGTGAGATGTGCTGTACAAACATGTCCTATCCATGGAGGGTCCTCCTCGAAAATGGCACAACGTAAACGATCTGTTGCTATTGTCGATTAGCACATGGTTCAGAGCTTGTCTTAGAAAAAATGAGGGGGGCCTGCACAATATTGAGTGGGTGGTTTTAATCTCATGACTGAATGATGTATGAAGTCAAGCATGTTTTTAAAAAATGATGTAAACTTAGCTTAGAAAGTCTCTAGCCTTTTGGTGATGTTTACTTTTGTACAGATGAATGCAAACCAGTAGATCACCGAACCATGCAATTCCCACAAGAATCTGGAAGAGTTCCTTTGTGATACACCAGCTCATAACTTCTTTATCAAAAGTCTCATTGGTCTCTTAGGAGCCCCTTATTAATGAGACCTGTCTGCTGACAACAATGAAAATCCCAATTGCATGAAAATCCCAGTTTCATCATCCTTCAAACAAACTCCTTTTATTGTGCTGACTGGGAAGACATTCGGCCAAGATTTTGTATCTCCCAAGTCTGGGGAGAAATGTGCATGTTATAGGAGAACAGAAAAGCATGTTTTGACATAAACTGACGTAAATGCTAGGCCAACAGGCATCTTGCATTTTGACAAAAGAAAAGCTTTGGGAGCAACAGTACAAGCAATACAGGTACAACTTCGTCTCATTACAAGAACACACACTGTTACAGCCACAAAATATCATGCATAGCATTAATGGGATTATAGCCAGCCTAGGTCAATGTTGCTCAAACCTAGTCTTGGAGTACCCCTGCATAAATGTTTGGTATACCCCCTGTTCATTTTAAGCATATACAAGGCTTGGAACAGTCACATTGATTACAGCAAAAATAAGGGTATCATACACAGACCAACCACAACAGTAAAACTACTGACAGGTAGAGTGAATAACGTTAATTGTCTCATTGCAATGGCACCTGTCAAAGGGTAAGATATATTAGCAGCAGCAAATGAACAGTCAGTTTTTCAAGTTAATGTAAGCTTAAGGTTTTGAGCAACTTTAACAACAGCCAAATTGCTGATTAGACGACTGGGTCAGACCATCTCCAAAACAGCAGGTCTTGTGGGGTGTTCCTGACACAAAGTGGTTAGTATCTATCAGCTGACATACAGTTTTTTCCAGTAAAAGGGGATTTTAACCATAATACAAGTGTGATTTTGCATACTTTTGGTAATGCCCATTCCCAACAACAACAATAAAATGAAGGAAAATGGCATTTACTTTGGAAAAAACATACAGAAATAATTCAATGAACTGACAAAACTAACAGGACTCTAATAATATACCAGAAAGTGAGTGTACTGGGCTATTAGAACACAGACTGGGAGACCTCAACCCTTATCGGCAGCAACTTCTCCAACACCTCCAAGTTGAGTCCTGGGAACACCCAGGCCTGCGAGCTTAGCCCTCTGCTATTCATGTTGCTAACTCTGGCTTGAGCAGAAATGTACAGGTGAAACCAATATCATCAAATTTGCTGATGACACGACTGTGGTGGGTTTGATCAGTGGGAACGATGAGGTGGAGTAAAGAGAGGAGATGGAACAGCTAATGGACTGGTGCAGAACCAACAATCTGTCTTTTAAGATGGACAAAACAAATGATGGTTGTTGACTTCAGGAGAGAGAGATTTCACCAAACACCAAGTACTCACATTGTAGAGAACCTCACGTGGGCCCACAACACCAGCAGTGTCTCTACTTCCTGCAGAAAGTGAGGAGAGCTCACCGTCCACCCCACCCCCCAATGTTGCCCACAATCTACACAGAGACTAAAGAGAGCATCCTGGACAGCTGCATCACAGCCGGGTTTGATAACTGCTCTGCTTTGGACCATAAGACCCTACAGCAGTCTGTGAGGACAGCTGAGATGATCACTGGGGTCTCTCTCCCCACTCTGTAGCAGACAACTATACCACATGCTGCATCTACAATGACCCCACTGACCCTTCCTTTTCTTCTTCTATCTCCATCTGTCTGACAAAGTTTGGCCTTTACTGCATCGATGGGTAACAGTTTCTTCCCTCCAGGCCATCAGACGTCTAAATCAGAAATTTATAACCAAAAACTGTACTTCACACACAAACACTTTCTGCTCCTAAAAAGAAATGTATATACAAGCTTAAACTGCTTCAAGTCAAGTCAAGTCAAGTAGGTTTATTGTCATTTCAGCAATATACATACTACACAGCGAAATGAATCAGTGCGCCTCCAGGACCATGGTGCAACACAAGAACAAAAACTGAAACATCACAAGACTCTATAAGTGCAGACAGGACAAAATACACAGAGTGCAAAGAGAGCAGGAGAGAGAATGCAAGAAAAACAATGAGCAACAAAACAACAGGACACGACAACATTTAGCACAGTTAATGTTTGAATGAATAAAATATTATGACAGACACTGCATTCTGGCAGCGGAGTTGTTAGGTGTCCAAAAATGCAGAATAGAGGCAGACAGCAATAAATAATAATTGTGCAAATAATAGCAGCAGCAGGACAGAAGATGCGCAGTATATAATAAATAGATATTTACAGTGGCATATAAGATGTTTAAGGCAGAACAGTTCAGTGTGTATATGAATTTTAGAAGGAGAGAAAGAAGTTCAGTTCAGGTGAGTGTGTGTGTGGGTACAGTTCTCCCAGTCAGGAAGTCCAGGATCCAGTTGTGGAGGGAGGTGTTCAGACCCAGCAGTCTCAGCTTCCCAAACAGATGCTGAGGAATGATTGTGCTGAATGCTATGTAGGGTGGATGGCATTGTCCGTAGAGCGGTTGGGACGGTGTGCAAACTGCAGGGGGGTCCAACGAGGGGGGCAGCAGTGATTTTATGTGCCTCGTGACAAGCCTCTCGAAGCACTTCATGATGATGGGAGTGAGGGCGACAGTACGACAGTCATTGAAGAGGACACTGACGACTTCTCTGGCATGGGGATGATGGTGGTGGCTTTGAAGCACACTGGAACGATGATGGTGCTCAGAGAGATATTACAGATGTCTATGAGAACATCTGCCAGCTGGCCTGCAAATCCTCTGAGGACACAACCATGGTCCTGGAGGAACATTGTTTCATGTATGTACTGTGTATATGGTTAAAATGCAAATAAACAGCTACTTGAGTTGACTTGACTACTTCAAACCAAAACAGGATATGATTCCATGGCTCTAATGCAGCCATTCAGAGAAATGAGAAGACCTAATGACTAGTAAGACTTTCACAGAACCATGTACACATAAATACATGATTGGTATGTGTCTCCATGATTTCTGATTTTTCATTTTGACAAATGTATTTTTTTTTGTGACTGATGCACAGGTCTCCGCAACTATGAATGTGCCTTATGCTGTATAGAAAACTCTCAAATAAAAATGTTAATTTTCAGTCCTCCTTTATGCCAAAGCATTAAGATGGCTGACTTTTAACCTAATATGGGTCATCAACATATCTGCCGTCAACATTGTGACTTCAAAAACGTTGATGTATCTCTGTTAAAGCAGTGATACTTATACAGCCCTCAAGCCGACAAGGAGCCGGATAACTGATAAGAGGCTAATATGTAATTAGCCGTATTTTTTTGGTTTATTGTGAGAAAAGGGCCGTGCTTCCTACATAAAGTGTACAGCAAAGTGATACTAATAAACATGAGATCATCATAATAATAATATATAAAATAATTTAAACTGTTCTGCAGTCTACATTTTGGAACGAGAATGCTTATTGACTTGTAGACAAAGATAAGACCAACTACTTGTTGAAATGTGTTTTTCCATGTCCCCTCATTTAAAGTGTAGACTATCTGGTGCCAGCTCAGAGGAGATTCATTGTTCAAGCGTAACTCACTAAACTCCTTGTCTGGAATAGTAACCACAGCCTAACACTGTGGCAGGATTGTGGAATAAATCTGTTAGCTGCGCAGGTTGTTTGTTTATTTCTCCTTGTAGACTTCTTGAGTGCACGTTACCCAAGCAATTTTCTGCCTGGTTAGGCTTAATGTGTTCCTCTGTTTATCTGCTGCCAGGCAAATGTTGATTTATATTTACTTGATTTGCAAATGAGCATTACATTCAGTGACTGATTATTTTGCATTTTGTGCTTACACATGCCATGTTTAATATATGTGAGATGGTTTAAGGTAAAGGCCTTAAAAAATGTAGCAACGGTCATAATACATGGTGTAGGTGCCGCTAGTATAATTCTCATTAAGTAATCAGTCTCATAAAATTACCTATAAATTACTGTAATTACTATTATTATAATCAATTGAAATTAATTGAAATTAATAATAATGACTTAAGTTCTGAAGGTTGAAAGTTCAGCAACAGTGTGGCTTCAATTGGCTTCATATCTTCAGTAACAACAAATAATAATAATAATAAGGATTCAATCAAATAGTGTTTATTGATGCACACCAGGAACACAATCAGGGGTGAGTAAAACCATTTTACAGGGCAATATCATTTGTTTGTTGAGTGATCAAAGAGACAGCTTTGATGTGTTTGTGTCTGTTTGCTGGATACGCATTTTAGCGGGGTGCTCAGAAAACGCTAATCTATGGGATTCATAAACTCCCGATATGCTTTACATCAGTCAGCTTTGGAATTTGACAACCTCCCAGTTACATGGTCTTTTGTCTTCCACCTGTGGTGGTGAACAAAGGCCAGGCTTTTGGAGGGAGATTTGAATTTACTTCACTATATGAGCATTCACAGAATGGCAGAGATAACACCACACACTTAGTCAACGAAGTAGCATCGTACACAACCAACTCCTGAGATTAAGAGGAAAATGTTATATTAATTCAGGCTCGCTTCACCAACTGGAAATCGCCATGGAACTGACCGTATTAGTATGTAAAAGAAAGAGAGAGAGAAGTCACATGCAAGAGATTTGCGTGTACGCACATATATGAAAATGAAACTAAGGAGATCAGAGCGTCATGCTGAGATTCCTTTGTTAAACTGGCTGACCTAATCAGCCAAACAGCAAAGATTACACTGGTTAAACTAATTAGAAACTCAAGTATAAGGTGTACAGAATTAAGATTGAACTAAAAACAACACTGCCCAGATGCACAGTCTTACTTTGAGACAAATGTTCATATGTTGGTGCGCAAATTCTGAGCAGCGCTTGTGTGTACCTGAGCAAAGACCCACAGTGATGACCCAGTCAATTCAGAGCAGTCCAAGAGCAGTTATGTTTTTCGTGCTCAATGATGACTTCCTGACTTTCAAGTCAAGTAATGTGGTTCGAAGTTCAGACTAGTCTAAATTCAACTGGACCATTCTGGTCCCTTTGAGCAGAAGTTGCTGCTGTAGGGTGTCATCTAGTTGTAGACTATGACCTCTAAAGATGTCAATTTTTCAAGTTCTGTCTCATGCTGTTCTGAACCACACAGATGATCAGCTGCATACCTGATTAAGGATTTATTTGGGCAAACCCAATGGATGTCTTTTGTAGCCATCTTTAGACACATGTTTAAATTGAAAATGAGATGGAGTGTGGGGCTGTCTTCATGATAAGCTAGCAGAGATAGAGTCTCAATGTGAATGTGTATCCTGTCATTCCAGAACCCTACACTGAGTACAGATTTTAACCTATGAATGTTTTGGGTCTCAAATATGGGAATGTTAAGAAGGAATTCTACTTGCATCCTTCGTGGGTGAACAGAGACTGGAATAGCGCTACCAAGGCTATAGGCCAAGTGTACCTACAAAGTCTGAGCCGTGGTGAAATTCGCTCCTCAATAATCAGCCTATGTGGGGAGCAAACTTCATTGAGAACATCCTGAAAGAACTGTTTAACCATGTTAAGTTCTACAAGTTCAAATTCAACTGGCTGTGACAGTTTTCTGAGGGTATAAGCAGTGCTGTTCAACATGGCGGTGTGAGTGTTAACCATGAGGATAGTGCCTTGCAAGGTTTTACCAAGATCACATATTTCTTGCTGTTGAAACTTTAGTTCTCTACGAATTTCAGGCATTTTGCTGTTTAAGTCTTTTACCTGCTTCCTAAGAGTATTTAGGCTTACTGAGTTCGCAGCTGACAGGCCAACTGAGAACAAAATACCACGGGCAGAGGATGCTGAAAGCAACATCCCTAGAAAATGTTTCTGCTGCTTTGTATTACTGAGGTCTTCCTGAGTAACTAAGACTTTATCCATTTGCTCAAGAATATGCACAGTGACCTGCTGAGCTTGTTCCACTGCATCCAAAATGAGTGGTTACACATACTGTCTGTCCCCCCTGCTCCAGGGTGTTGAGTTAAGGACATGCTTCTGAAAGGCTACCGAGGAGTCCAGGTGAACATACACCCTTTGGGTATGACCAGTTGGAGGTCCTCATTTCAGCACGTCATCCGCTAGTTATCTAGATGACAAGGAGGAGTCTCAAAATCCCTCTGAAGGTCATTTCGAAAAGAACACACATTTTTATAGGTGTACTGCCTGAGCAGACATACAACAAAAGAACATGGCAAAGAACAGACAACAGAAAAATGAGGAGTTAGTCACATGCTTAAGGCTTGTGTAACACATGCAACCTCATTGGCCAGTGAACAATTAGTGAACAGTTTTAGTTGGAGTACCCCCTTCACCTGTTAAGGCATGGTATTTCCTAATCTGGTTAGAATTAACCCATCTGTAGACTTTGGTTTGACTGTAGACTGTAGACTTTGGACACTCTGATGCAATAAGGTGTACTCGGTCAGTGGCTAATACTTGGTCAGTGGCTTTCCGGTCATTTGATTCTTGGTGCTGGTTTCTAAATTTTCTTGAGCCCAAGCAAAAGTATTCTGGAGGTGAACATGCAAATCCATCACATACTGATGAGCAGTGTATGCGTCAACAACGCTTATGTCTTCTGGACGGTAAAGGACGTGTAGGACGTGTAGGCAGTGTAGAATTTTACCTCAACCCCCAACATTTGCCATAATGATGCCATCATGGTTGCAGTGAAATGGGTACCTTGGTCTGAGTCTATAGTCAGAGGCAGACACGGACAGCTGAACACATACTTCTTCACCAGGAGTGCAGTGGTTTCTGCTGTGTCTTTTGGTGTGGGGAGGAACTCATACCACTTTTTGAAAATACAAGTGAGAGTAAGGAGGCATTTGTTACCTCAAGACGACTCTGGGACTGGATTAATCCAGTCCACCTGTAGATTGGACCAAGGATTAGATTGATTCCTTTCTGTTGCAATGGAGCTCTGTGGAATGGCTGCGAAGGTTGGAACTGACAACACCAAGACACTTTTGACATATTTGTCAATATCCCTGATCATGAAAGGCCAGTAAGCTACCTCGAATAGTGTCTTGCAGTGTTCTTCGAAGCCAGGTCCATTTTTTCCCTGGAAATATGCATGCCTCAAACAACTGTAGAAATCACGAAGGTGTTCATTTCAACCGTGTCTTATTTGAATGGCCAAGATGGTGGCTGAAGTCTCACCAGCAAACGGTGAATTCTCTTCTGTGAGTGTGTCACAGAGTAGATTGTCACGTAAGCAAGCACGTTGAGCTTCTATGAAGGCGTGAACGGATCTGGAAGTTGTCAAGAAGACAATGTTGGATTTCACGAATATAATCTACATTGTGTTCATGTTTTCAATGTCTTTAACCAGAGCATCAAGCTGTGTCAGGAGAGGCCCACCACTGAGCTCTCGCTCTACCCTATGGCGGCCATGCTTGGATTCTGCTGAACAACCACAATGATGGGCTGTATGCCCAATGCACCTAGGGGGTTGTCAAGTATAATCACCAGCCTCCAGACCTGCCAGGGGAGATCCTATAAGCCCTCTGCTCATGGTGAGCAGGTGCATGATGTGAATCTCCACATGCATCTGGGTAAGTGTCGACAACAGAGAGCAGAACGATGGGTAAGAGCAGAACGATGAGTCACTTCCCGTTGTGGAGGTGAGAAGTACAGAGGAGTGGGGGGAGACGCAGGTAGTCAGCACTCAGCTGAGCGTCCTTCACATTCTGAGCGCAAAGATGGTAATGTAGGATAAGCCTGGTTATTATGTAAGGACTAGGGCTCTTCCCTATATTCACCTTCACCAGGGTAAGTTCCCCTATCATAATGCTGAGGGCAGAGGGGGACTGCTGTCTCTTCAGTCCATCCAGCCAACCTGGGGTCGATGGACAAAGTGGGCTGGCAGAAAGAACTGCGCTCTACAGAAGCTGGGCTTGGCTCTAGTTGCAGTGGTGCTCCACCCTCTTCTAGAGCTTGAGCAGGAAGTTGGGCACTAGGGACAACCTACTCACAGCTTCTGTTACATGCCTTACCTCCTGAACTCATTCCCCTATGGAGTCGTCACCTTCTCTTCTAAATTGAGATTGGGTTGGGTCAGGTGTCCTATCCCCTCATGTAACACGTCCAGCTCTATTCTAATTTTCCTAAAGAAAAGCAAGAAGATCCAACCAATAGCATCCTGGACATTAATGTCGGCCTCCTTGTTGAATGAAATAAACCACTTCTTTGATTTTCCTCTCAGTACTGTTGGAAATTTTTTCTATTTTCCTCAGGCACTCTTTGGGAAGGTAAGACCATGAACTAATTTCGGGGCCTTTGGTTTGCTCCAGATAAAATGATGGGATAGTGCATGAAAGTCACTAGGTGAAATAATAATGCAAGGTGGCTACTGGGTGTAGCTTGTACCTGAAACTATTACAAGCTGGCTATAAGAGTGACAACAGCAATGTAGTGCAAAGTAAGGAACTCAAAATCCAGGGTATGACAAAACTCTGTGGTGTCAACTGTAAATGAATTGATGCAGGTGTGAGAATATGATGAAACACTTACGGCACCCACATTGGAATGCCTCTGTAATTGTTCCACAATGAAGGGAAGGATTCTGGCCTGAACAACCAAGTCTGCCTCAGAAACAAAGCACAGAATAATGCTATTCTAATGCCTCTGCAGTGCGTTTAGTAATGATTAGGATCTGTCCTAGATCCTAGAACACACAGGGTATAGAGACGCACCATGATACTGTACAATTAGCTTCTGCTAATTATTACAATAAGGAAAGCATTAAACAATGTCTATATTTTAATGCCTCTACAATACCTTTAAAAATGTAGGAAGGAAATCTGTTCTAAATTCTACAGCACACCGGCTACAGAAGAACAATGTAGCACAACTGCACAATTAGCTTCTTCTAATCATTACAAGGAAAGCATTGAATAATGTCTGTATTCTAATGCCTCTACAATACCTTTGGTAATGCAGGAAGGAGATCTGTTCTAAATTCTACAACACACCTGCTATAGAAGAACTGTGGTATCTGGAGCTGGCAGTTCATGACTTGAGGTGCAATCCTTCATGGCAGTTCCTTCTTGGGGAAAGTCTGGCTGACTCAGGAACAGAGGGGAATTTGCGGAGGTCCAGCCGTCCACAAACCCTGAAATCAATGGTTCGCCTGTCTGATCTTCTAATTTTCTTCTGAAAATCTCACAGCTTTAGTAGTAACCCCCACTATTCACTGTATCAGCTCCTGCCTTCCGCCCAGATAACACACTCAACACCACCACCTCCATCCACTGCTTTCATGCATCAATGCACTTCAAACGGTGCTTTTTGAGTTGTGATTAGACCTTAATCATGTTGTAGCAGGTTGCTGTGCTGGCTTTGCAATGATGCTGTTCTACAGGAAACCTTAATCCATGTCATTTCCTTAGTGATTTGCACAAAGAGCATGTGCAGTGAAGTGAGGGAGATAAGAGTACCTCGTAATTTGACTGAGCTGGGATACCTCATGACCAATTAATCTCATAAATACAGCAAAACATCAAGCCTAGACGGAGGAAAGGTGTTGTGGAATGGAGGGAGATAAGGATATCTGACTCTTTTTGAACACATGTATACGTTGCATTTACAGATACAAACAGGCATGAGCAACCACCCCAAACACACTCCCACCCAACCACCCAGTGACTTAACACTGCTGGAAATTCAAATTGTCACCTGAGACAATTCAGCATGTGAAGGATAGAAGCATGTGTATTTTTGTGTGTGAGAACAGCATGACTTGCCTGCTCATGAAAGCGATTACATATGTTTGAATATATGTTTATATATATCATATGTATTTTGGGAATATCTGCAAGAGTATATGGATGTTCTCACATCTGTGCCTGTGAGAATGTGCAGGAGTGTATGTGAGCAACTACAGGCTATTAGTCTGTTTTTGTTCACGGATATAAAGGGTAAAGGGGGCATTTGGCTGACATTCTTGTCCAGAGTGACTTACAATCATTAGTTACAGGGACAGTCCCCCTGGAGACACTGAGGGTTAAGTGTATTGCTCAAGGACACAATGGTAGAAAGTGGGGGGGTTCAAGCCTGCAGCTTTGTGGTCATCGGGTTCACAGGCAAGTGTTTTATCCACTAGGCTACTACCACTACCACTGCCACTACCACTACCATTTTTTGTCAACATGTTTTTAGTTGTAGTTTGATTGGGTTTGTGTTGGTGCTTTGTAAGTAATCATAAGGTCCTGTACGTAAGCACTGCTTGCCATTCTAACACTAGTCTGAGCGGAGACGTGAGTTTTTATGCAAATGTAGTATTTGGAAATGCAGAACACAATACGATTTGCATAGTTATTCAGTCAATACTGTTTATAAGTGCATGAATTCAGCCTGTTCGTCTTGCAACAGCTGCTCAGGCAAAACAAACATGGTTACACAACAACAGGGAGGTTTAAAATGGGATTGGATGTGTGTGTGTGTGTGTGTGTGTGTGTGTGTGTGTGTGTGTGTGTGTGTGTGTGTGTGTATATATATACACACACAC